>JAZKJV010004184.1:0-61487 GCA_037367405.1 Ottelia alismoides | reverse complement strand
TCGCACAAGAGAGGGGGTAGATTGTTGATGAATCTCGTAGCATTTGCATCTGCATTAAATAAGAAGTGAAATTCACTTGTAAATCTTCATCTGTATAATTAGCTAAAATACCCTATATGTATATATTTTATACTAACTCCAAAACCAATAAAATTAACTCCATAGTATATATATTTCTGATAAATAATACAAGAAAAATACCAAAAATCACCGACTTGAATAATGGCCCAATAAAACCTCGAACCAAGGTGGAAATCATGGACCTTAGAATACACATATATCTCTCATACAATCTTCAATTTAGGTCTACTCACTTTTAAAATAATATACATTCAGAGACCTTCAAAATGAGACCTAATTCATTTTAATCGGAGCTCGTATGCAAAATTTGGGTTTTGGAACTCCATTGTACACTATATGTATGTATATTTGTATCCTTGTATTTTATTATTTTATTTGACATGATTTTCATTTGTTGTCACCATAAAACTTATAGATCTCATCGAGATCTACAACTTTCATGTTTTGGGTTTTTCCAAATCTGATCATCTTCTCTCCCTTATCTCACTTTCTTTTTCAACCATCCAGATTGACCACGTGGTGCCCTCTGCTTGCGACATGCAACCCACTCCATCGGTCGGCAAGCGCATTGCCTCTGGGTCGTCAGATCATCCTCACTGCCTTCAGATCTGGGCGCTTCACATCGCTTCATCCCTCAGTCGTTCGATCGTTCCCCTAGATCTCATCTCGGCCGTTAACGCCCGCCTCATTGGTAAACACAAAATTCACGAGCGGTCGTATTGACTCACAAGGCGAGTCAACAGTCAGTGCGTTGACCACTACAAATGAATCTCGTATTTAATCAACAATTAACCCACAATATAGATATCAAGCAATGACAAGCAATGTGAAGTTAAAATTTATTTTTAACTCTACATAAATGGTGTATAGCAAGCAAGTACGTAGAGAGTTCGAACATAGGGAACAAACAGGGCAGATCAAACAAATGTGTGTGAGTGAGTGTGAAGTGATGTCTACACTACGCAAGCAAATATTTTGTGGGTTTTTAAATTTTTAAATTTTTTTTATTTTTAATTTTGTATTTTGATTTTTAGTTTTATGATTTTTATAATTTTATATTTTATATTTTTCTATTTTCTTTTTCAATATTGGAATATATAAACAAGGTAATAAAAGAGGTGCTACAATATTTATAAAAATATGCAAAAATAGCCAAAAATTCAGAAATTAAATATTTTTGGTATTTTTATAATTTTTTACTATTTTTGTGATTTTCGGGTATTTTTCAAAATGTTTTTGGTCTTTTTAAAAGGCAAAATAAATAAAAACAGGGAATTAACTACTGACTGGGGGTAAAATAGGAATTAAAAATATCAAACAGCTACCAAAATGTTCCAAACTAATTTTAAAATAAATAGAATAAAATATAGAACCTACAGGTGTTGAGTTTGCATTTTTTTAGAGTTTTCTATAATTTTCTAGATTTTTTTAAAGTTTTTAGGTATTTTCAAATTTTTAAGGTTTTTCTTTTGCAATTTTTAGTGATTTTCGAACTGACACTAAAATATGATAAAATAGATATTAGGGAATTTTTTTTGGAATTTTTTGAGGTATTTTAATATTTTTTTGGTATTTTCTAAGCTAGACAGTATTGAAATGGCAAGTTTTTTATTTTTAATAAATATGAAAATGCAATAAAAAAAACTAAAAATATGTCATGTAAGTGCATGTGAACAGGAGCTTAACTTGAATTTTTGAAAATTTTTGGCATTAAAATGAGGCTCCAAATAATTAAGTCAAGCACACAAAAATGTCACAGCCTGCAGGGGTATATATGCAAATAAACAATCATCCAGAGGCATACATGCAATTTTCCACAAAACTGATACTGAATATTTAATTTTATGGACTAAATACAAATAATCAGACCCGTAGGGGTGTCGGCGCAAAATGTCCACCAGGGCGCGTGACATGCACGTGCCTGGTAGGGACCTAAGTGTAATTTCAACAACCCCCGGGGGCTAACATGCAATATTTCCAAAAGTTTAACACTTAAACTGAAACTCCTGGTACTAAAAAAAATAACTAAAGGGCTGAGGGCCTCGATGCAAAATGCCCACACCTCACGTGAACAGGTCACGTGAGGTGACGTGGTAGAGGATCCTTCTGCAAATACATAAAGTTCGAGGGTCTTTTTGTAAATTTTACAAAAATTTTAAACTACTAATTAAAGTTTCAGGACTAAAAGAAAATTATAAAAGTCGCGAGGGTATACTTGCAAAAATCCCTCGCTCATGAGATCGAACGGCCGTGGGTCGTTCACTTAACACGTGGCACGCCCTGGACACGCGATGACGCTTCGGCTTGGACGGCTAGGATTAGATCCTCGTGAGAAGATCCGACGGTGGAGATCGGGCTCGATCCAACGACAGTTGTAGCGTCTGGGGCTCCTCCTTGATCCGACGGCGGCGGGGGCTGGAGCAAGAACCGCGGAAGAACTCCGGCGAGCCGAGGTTCTCCACGGTGCTGCTCCTCCTCCGGTGGCGTTCTTGGCTCCAAAATGCGGCCGGAAGGTCCCTGAGGTCTCGTTTAGCTGCTGGAGGCTTCAAAAGAGCTCGACGGTGGCCGAGCTTCTCGCGAGAAGGTGGCGGAGCTATAGGGCTCCGTGAGCTCCGGCGAGGCTCCAAAATTGCCTCCAGGCTCTAGTCAAAGCCCATTGACCTGCAAAAATGGTTAGAAGGTCCAGGGCAAAATGCCTGGACCTCGCGAGGGCGGAAATGTGGCGCGAAACGGTGGCTGGGGGTACGGCCGGAGGTGCGCTCCGGCGAGGATGGTCAATAGGGCGATTCACGCGATGGATTCCAAAATTTCTAGAGGGCTTTTGTTCCTACACCTAAGACTAATGAAATGCGCTAAAAATGAAGGGAAGAAATGGCTGCCTCAACGGTGCAGACTGGAGGGAAGGAATACCTCGACTGCCGGCGAAGGGGGAGGTGCTGGAGCCGCCTCAGGCGTTGCCCGTCCAATCTGAAGAGCTCCAGAGAGAGCTGTCACCTCCCTTGAGCTTCAGGAACAAGATTGGGAGCTATCCTATGGATTGAGGGGTTCAATTTTCAAATCGAAGTCAAGGGGACTTTTTATGTGATTTGACAAAGTGATTCAGACACCCCAAAGACCGAGGTATATTGGGCAGCACAATGATCCAATCCTCGAGATGAACATTGGGCGAGTAAGCCTGATAATCGAGGAGAAAAAGTCGTGAAGATTCCATCATGAATCGGTGCAAGATGTGTCCTGGAAAAATCGACCAAAATGAGGTCAAATGTGTTCTGACAGACGCACGTGGGTGAAGGGCAGGCAGTTGATCAGAGTCAACGAAGACCGCCCCATGGTTGGTCCACGTGGACCAAGCAGGAAAAACCATTGAAAATCATATTGTAAATTCAATAAAAAATAGAAAATAAACGAATTAAATTTTGATTATAAAATAAAAAAATATTTATTAATTTATGTAGTATTTTATTCTGATTTTTAATTATTTTTATGAGATATATTTTTACAAGTTACTTTTTATACCCTATATAGGTATATTATCTATACATTTTATTCTTTTATTTTTATTTTGTGTATTTTAATTTTATTATTTTTATTTGGTATTTTATAAAATTATAAAATACTTTTATACACACAAATGTATTTTTGTTTTATTTTTCTGATATATTTTGTATATTTAATAAAATGTAAGTATGTATTGTATAGGTATGTATATAGGTATAATACCTGTGTATTTTATGTAGGTATTTTTATTTTGTATTTTATTTAGGCTTTTATTCAAATTTTTTATACATACTTATTATAAGTAATATTTACAAGATTATAAAAATTTAATAATACAAAAATAATGAATAAAGAATAAATTGAATATTTTAATCAGTACAAATATACAATGAGGGTCCAAAACTCAACTTTCAAACCGTAGCTCCGCCAAATGCGAAACCACTGCCATTAAATAGCTTATTTTATTCTATATACAATTAAAGGTGAGTTTGCTGCATTTGGAGTTTTCATTTGTGAGATACGGGTCTGGAAAGTTGGGATTCTGACTTTGATTCGGACCATAACTTTTTATCTGTGTAATGTTTTTTCAGTGAAATCAATTTTGTATTTTTCTTTATTTAATTATCTACAACTTTCATGTACAAAATTTCTTTATTTGATGTATAAAAAGTGGAAGCAAAAATAGATCCCAAAATGAATAAAGAATGGATAAAATGAACAGGTATTTAACCCTTATCTCCCCCTACTTTATTCCTTGTCGACCTATTCATCAAGATACCTAGGTCTCGGGGGTTTGGGTCATAAAATATTTACAATATTTTATTCTTTTTCTTTTCTTTTATTTATTCTATAATTTTGGCTTTAATTACAGTATTTTATACACTAATTATGTGCACATGCATGAATGCTAAGTTGCTATAATTAATGCTATTTACAGGCATTTGCTAGGATTTTTGGTGCCAAAATGATAGAATAAAGATGATGAAAAGTGGATTCATCATCCCCCTATACTTACCTTTTCTAGTCCCTAGCAAACACTTATGCAATAAGTGCAAAAAGAAAAGGAAAGAAAAGAAAAAAGATGAATTTTGGATTTGATTTGATCATCAACCTTGTCTTCACAAAATCAAAGTTTGGAGCTTAAGTCGGCCCTTTGGAGTTTTAGTGCGGGCGGAACCTTAATGAGAACCGAATTTGAAATCCAACAGTCCCTGAGAATCTCAAAACTCTATCCAAGTCTCCTCAATAGCCAGGTCAGAAATACTTCAACTCATACGCAAACTCTTACGACTATGAATCTGACTCATACAATGTAAGTGATGGTGGCTCTCCCCAACTAGAATGACAAAGAGACTGACTTCTCCAGTACGACAACCCAATGATTCCCCAATCCAACAACTCCATCCTCGAGGAGCGGGGTATTCCCTTCTAAGTTCAAGTGGCAACCAGCTCAAGAGGAGGGGGTGAAGAGAAGAATGGACGGTAGCCAGTGTAGCTACCTATCCTGGGATGCAAGACCAGTGTAGTCAAGTCATCCTGCTGCAGGCTCACATGATATGACTTTGGAACTCAAGCTTGCTTATTGGCTTTACAACATTTGTACATACTTTGCAGGCTTTTTATTTTTGTACATGCCTGAACACACTTTTTTTTGAATACTATATACAACAGCATTTACATAAGGAGGTTTTCCTCTTGAGACAGTAGACTATCCCTCTTTTGAAGCTTTATTGCAACCCACAGCCTCCTGTCTTTAGACCTCCTCATCACTGGACGGCTTGGGGTGCACTTCCCTCCCTAGAGGAGTACAAATGTTTCCACTTGTGTGCGTCTCATACCGGCAAATCCAATCCCCTCACCACTCCAAATGAGTTGAGCCATGTGAAAGGTGCAGGTGTCCAAGTTAGGTCATTATCAACAAGAGTCGTGTGTGTGCTCCGAAATACTCTACTTAGGCAGTCAAGAATCCATTGAACCAAGTCTCGTGATCCTCAAAGAATTAAGTCAACTAGACCTGAAGTACATCAAACCCAGTTCCGATAAGGTTCCTGTTATTAGGTAGATTTTAAGGTCCAATCAAGCTCCAATCTCCGGATTTTACTTAGACTTGTTCAACTATCAAACTCAATCCGAAAAATGATCATGCTATGCAATGCTATGCAGAAAATATTTTTGTGATGCAATTTTCAAAGATTTTGAACTTTTTATGGGTTTTTGAAAAGATGATGACGATGCATATGCATTTTTTTTCAAAAAGGTTTTTCAAATGTTTTTGGATTTTAGTTTTGCAAATGTTTTTGGGATTTTTGAAAACAAAAAGTTTTTGGCTAAAAGTTAGGTGAAAACTATCTACACGGGAGTGCTTCTTATATAAACAAGAAGTGGATTTTATGTATTTACAAGGGTAAGTGATCAATTTTATAAGTACATAGTGGATTTTGGTGAGATGTTCATATATTCCTCAAACTTATTTGACATAAGTTTTTCAAAGAATTTTTGAAACTCTAGTCTAAAATAGTTTTTTGCAAACATTTTACAAACATGTACACACATTTGAAAATCATTTTGCAAAGGTTTTTCAAAATAGTATATATAGATTTTTCAAAATATTTTTGCAACCATTTTTCAAACCATTTGCAGATCATTTTTCAAACATTTCACACAAAGAAAATAAATTTACAAACCACACATTTGTACACAGGTTGAAAACATGTAACAAAATGTTTTCAAAATAATTTTCAATAAATATTTCACAAAGGTTTTCAAACTATTTTTCAAACATTTTACAAAAAACATTTTCACCTGATTTATTAATCAATATATACAAAAGGAATTTGAGGAACAAAACACCTTTTTATTAGGGATTTTAATGAATTTTAAAGAATGATTAGCCATATTATTAGGAAAATACGAAAGTACGAGTTATGGCTAAAGTATATACGCAGTATATATGACCCCCCTATACTTAGCTTGAGCTATGTCCTCATAGATCGGAGAGAAAAGAGAAGACATAACTCGTACTAAGTATAGACAAGTCTGAAGAATAAATAATTGAATCAATGGGAAGTTGACCGTCCCCCCTATACTTAGGATCAAAGAATCCTAAGTATAGCAGACTGTACACAACGCAGGGAGGGTCAAGGGTGGGAATGAACAGATCGTACTCAGATTGTCTCCCCCTATACTTAGGGTAAAATATCCCTAAGTATAGACAAGAAGAGGAGACAATGGAGAGGATCGAAATGAAACTGAAAGAACTCGGGGTGCAAACCCCCCTATACTTGGGACAAAGTACGTCCTAGGTATAGAAAACTATCAACAAGGGGCGGCACCTTTTTGATAGATAAAGAAAATAGAAAAGGAAAAGAAGAAAAGAGGAAAATAAATCAACAGATAAAAGAGTGATATAGACAGATGATCTGTACACCGGAAGATGGAAGTGATCACCATGTATGAGATGTAGATGATACGACTCAAAGAACACATCTCATACCAGAAGAATGGGGGCAGCGTCAATGGTCAGCGGATCATGATCTAGATATAGCTTCAGGCGTTGACCATTGACGCGGAAGATAGAGGAAGATGACGGTTCGGATATGTCGATGTTGCCATTGTTATGTACCTTCTTGACCATATATGGACCTTTCCACTTGCTCTATAATTTTCCTGGAAATAATTTCAGCTTGGAATCAAACAACCATACTCTCTGATCTGGCTCAAACTGTTTATGGCTGATATGGGAATCGTGCCATGTCTTCACTTTCTCTTTGTATTGTAGGCTGTTTGAAAAAGTTGTCTCTCTCAGTTCCTCCAGGGCTGCCAACTCTGCTCTCCTCTGGTCTCCTATACTCTCGGGATCTAACAGTAACTCAGTGACTGCCTAAAAGGATTTGTGCTTGATCTCCACTGACAAATGGCACGGCTTGCCATAGACGAGTCGAAAGGGAGATGTATCCAATGGATTCTTGAAAGAACTCCAATAGGCCCACAAGACCGAGTCCAAAAGCTGTGACCAATCCTTTCGGTCTGGGCGGACAACTTTCTGCAAGATAGTTTTTATCTCCCGGTTCGATACTTCTGCAAGACCATTAGTCTGAGGGTGATACGGTGTGGCAATCCGATGGTCAATGCCGAACTCGTCTACAAGGGCCCTAACCTTGTCATTGATGAAGTGAGACCCCCCGTCTGAAATCAAGACTCTAGGTACCCCGAACCGTGAAATGATATTTTTCCTCAAGAATTTGCACACGGTTTTAGCATCTGCGGCTCGGACGGGGATGGCCTCAACCCATCGGCTGACATAATACACAACGAGCAAAATATGCTCGAATCCCTGACTCTTAGGAAATGGGCCCATGAAATCAATCCCCCATGCATCAAAAACCTCACAAAAGTGAATGGGTTGCATGGGCATCATGTCTCTCTGTCTGCAGGTTCCCATTTTCTGACAGTCAGTACATCTCTTCACGAACTCATCAGAACCCTTGAAGAGAGTAGGCCATCATAGGCCGGATTAAAGCACCTTCTGTGTTGTCCTTTTTTCAGAATGATGTCCTCCTGCCTCAAGCTTGTGGCAGTATGTGAGGACGCTATGCTGCTCTTCTTGAGGAATGCACCTCCTCCAGATATTGTCCCCTCCTTCGTGATAAAGGACGGGATCCTCCCAGTGGTAAAACTTGGCCTTCGCCTGGAAGGTCTCGAGTTTCTACTTGGGCCAACCTTGTGGGACCGTCTTGGCGACAAGATAGTTCACAATGTCGACGTACCATGGGAGCGAGGTGATAGCCAAGATCGCCTCATCTGGAAATGTCTCTTTGATAGGTGCGTTGGGCTCAGATTCCTCAAGATTCTCCAATCTGGAGAGATGATCCGCCACCACATTCTTGACTCCAGGCTTATCCTTAATCTCAATATCAAACTCCTGGAGTAGAAGGATCCATCTGGTAAGACGTGCTTTGGCATCCTTCTTAGCCATTAAGTACCGGATGACAGTGTGATCAGTGTAAATAGTCACTCTAGATCTGAGAATATAAGATCGATACTTATCCAGAGCAAAGACTACGACTAGCATCTCTTTCTCAGTCACAGTGTAATTTCGATGAGCGGCATCCAAAGTCCGGCTGGCGTAGTGAATGGCAAACGACAAACCATCCTTCCTCTATCCAAGCACAGCCCCTACGGCAAAATCTGAAGCGTCTGTCATGATCTCGAATGGGAGAGACCAATCGGGTGACTGAAGGACAGGAGCTGAAACAACCATATCTTTGAGAGTCTCGAAAGACGCAAGACACTTATCATTGACAATGAACTCGGTGTCTTTTGTCAGCAAATCAGTGAGCGGTCGGGCAATCCGACTGAAGTCCTGAATAAACCGTCGGTAGAAACCGACATGCCCCAGAAAAGACCGCAACTGACGTAAATTGGACGGTGGATTGAGTTTTCTGATGATATCCACCTTGGTCGGATCGACCTCCATGCCCCTGTTGGAGACGATATGACCAAGGACCGTCCCTTGAGTCACCATGAAGTGACTCTTCTCCCAAGACAAGACAAGATTGACCTCTATGCAGCGCTGAAGCACACGGTCTAGGCAGTCAAGACAAGCATCGAACCCGTCGCCGTAGACCAAGAAGTCATCCATGAAGACCTCTAAACAGTCACCCAGCATGTCCGAGAAAATGGACAACATGCACCTTTGGAATGTCGCTGGAGCGTTACATAGACCAAAGGGCATCCGTCTAAAAGCATAAGAACCAAACGGACAGGTGAATGTCGTTTTCTCCTGGTCTTCGGGTGCAATTGCCACTTGATTATATCCAGAGTACCCGTCAAGAAAACAATAATGACTCTTCCCAGCTAGCCGTTCGATAATCTGATCAATGAAGGGTAGCGGGAAATGATCCTTCTTGGTGGCCTCATTCAATCGTCTGTAGTCCACACAGACCCTCCAAGAAGTGGGTACTCGGGTAGCGATCTCCTCTCTAGACTCATTGAAAACTGTCGTGATACCTGTCTTCTTGGGTACCACATGTAATGGACTAACCCATTTGGAGTCGGAGATGGGGTAGATAAAATTGGCGCTCCACCACTTCGAAATTTCTTTCATGACTACGTCTCGAAGATTCGGATTCAACCGTCGTTGGAACTCACACGACGGCCTAGCGTCATCCTCAAGATAGATGTGGTGGGAGCACAGAGTCGGACTAATCCCCTGGAGATCAGCTATACTCCAACCTATCGCCTTGTGGTTTCTTTCAAGAACCTCCATCAGACGAGATTCTTGCTCTCCAGTCAAACCTGCTGAGATAATGACTGGGTGCATATCTGGCTCTCCCGCAAGGAATCTATACTTCAACGACTGCGGCAGAGGTTTCAATTCTGGACAACTGGGAGGTGGCAGATCTGGCTTCTGATATGCCTGTGTGAAGGCGACCAGGTCTGCATGAGAGAACTCTCGCTCTGCATGAATCTCTAACAAAGGACGGTCTGCTGAATCATCAATAAACTGCACTGGCTCGCACTCTATCATGGCTGTTGGCTCAGAAGGAATCAGACAAGGCAAATAGTCATCAAAATCATTACAGTCAATGTCTGAATCCGAGGGATCAGAAGAAGATGAACAAGAATGAAAATCATCAGCACCACTCGTCCCAACACTGTCAGCCTCAGGTATATCCTCGTCCAGGGGTGTGCTCTCCCGGCTCTCGACTGCCATGAGCTTTAGATATAGTGAATATGTAGGCAAGGCGAGGGTCGGTGCTACAGGATCTATCCAGTTGGATTCATCATCAGTCATCACAAAATCACACGCCTGGTGGATGTCTAGCTCTTCCTCTGTCATTTGCGCTGCTTCGCTGGACTGCTCCGAGCATTCAAGTTCTCTGGCTCTGGTTTCCTCGATCGTCTCTATTTGTATGGTTTCGCCCTCTACGCGAAAACATACCCTCCCACAATCATGATCGGTCACCGCCTTGGCTGTGGCCAAGAATGGACGTCCGAGTATGATGGGGGCATCAGTTACCGACTCAGGGATCTCCATGTCCAACACAACGAAGTCCACGTGGAATTTCAGGCCCTAAATGGGGGACCACGTCTTTCAATAACCCCTTCGGCCTCTTAGTCGAGCTATCAGCAAACTGAAGGACTGTCCTGCTCCTAAGAAGAGGACCAAACTCGAGTCGGTCGAGTAAGGCTGCCGGAAGAAGGTTGATTGAAGAGTCGCTGTCTAACAGAGTACGATCAAACTGCTGCTCTTGAATCTCGCATCTGACATAGGAAGCTCCTACATCTGGTCGCTTGGCTGGCAGCTTGTTCTGAATAGTGCAGCAAGTGGAATGAGTGAGCACACGGATTTGATCTCTGTGGTTCCTCCTCTTCCTGCGGACGGTAGTTTTCTCCTTCAAGTTCTTTTTGAAGAGGGGGATGCGCTCAAGTGCTTCCTGTAGAGTCAGCTGAATATGGAATCTGTCTATCATCTGATTGCTAAACTCTACTTGTTGCTCTTTTTTGGGATTTTCTCTTTTGTTCCCCTTCGCTCGGTGGAGTGCCTCAGGGAAGGGGATGGTAGGGGCCTCCTCAAATGGAGGGCTAGGAATAGGTCTCTGTGCCTGTGAAGGAGGAGAATCCATACAATCATCATCATTCAACACATATGGATCCGCAATGTGAACAGAAACCTTTCCTTTATTTATATTTTTGTTTTTCTTTTTGTTACCACAGTCCATAGGTTCAAAAGGTGGTAACATCATAGAGGGGGGATCAACAAAAGTAGATGTGGTGGCATCAGTACCACCACTGGCACTTGTCTTCACGGCATCAGCACCACGCTCTGGTTCAACATCCAAAATGGTGGCATCAGCACCACCGTCTGCATCTGGGATTACGACGGCCTCAGTACCGTCGTCTGGATCTCCATCATTGGTGGCCTCAGCACCACCATCTTCAACATCATCATTAGCGGCATCAACACCGCTACTCTGCTCCTCTGGCGCTCCTGGTTCAGCTGGTGGTTGTCGCTCAGAAGAGGCACCTCCGGCTGGCATCCTACCGCTCCTAGTAGTCACAAAATCAGCATCATACAAAGAAAGAGATATGTCACTCAAATAGTCACTAGGAGAGGTATCCTCTGTAAACTCTACCTGCTCAGACTTCCTTTTCAGATTGTTCGGGTTGGGTTCAATCTGAGCGGGTATGGCGGCCTTGCCTTTGATGATTTCCCTCATCTCCTACAGGAATTCATCCATTTCTTGCCTGAAGGATGCTCATTGTTCGGAGAGCAAGCGGGCAAGATCGTCTAAAGCTGGGTTCTCAAAAGCTAGGGCCTGATAATCGGATGGGTTCCCTTGCAGGAAATGAGGCTGCTGCTGCTGATACTGCTGGTATTGGGGAGGATGAGGATATGGCTGATGAGGCTGCTGACGCTGCCTCCACTGCTGTCCCTGATAGGCAGGACGAGGACCACTCTGGTACTGTTGCTGCTGAGTATACTGGGGCTGTTGTTGCTGCCGTGGTTACTGGCTGCTCTGTTGTCCTTGAGCGGGATTCTGCTGCTGGGATGAGGAGCCACCGTTGCCCCAACGGAATCCTGGGTGATCGCGACGAATCCTAGGCTGAGGGTAGCAGTCGTACCATATCCCATTGACTTCCATCAATGGTTCTTTGCTCGAAGGAGGGTGGAGGAAGAACTGCCAGTGGCTGCTCCGGCTGATAGACCACCATCTGAGTATCCTGAGATGGCGGCTGTGCTGGGTAGTACTGTAGCAGTGGAACTTGCTCTGCCTGGATGTGGTTAACTTGATGGTATGAGGCAGAAGGTTGGTTGGAGCTGCTACTGTTGGGGTCAGCCCGTGTCCTGGAAGGCTGCTGGGAAGAAGTCTGTGCCTCCTGAACGCAAAGGATCTGCGTCTTCAGGTCACTCATTATCTTGGCAATCTGGTCCATCTGGGCCATGCCTTGCATCTGATTTTTCTCGAGGATCTCAAGACGGTCCAGTTTCTCACTAATGATGCCCATGTCGGCCGCGGCTGATTCGGCTTGGGCTGCGGCTGCTGACGAAGTGTTAGGACCGGTATCGATGCAGGCGATCCTTTGGAATGATCCCGCTCCTTGCGAGGACTTCTGTTGTGTGTAAACACGGGCTTGGGCCATCACAGTTGAGTTCTCTGCCATGCCTTCGTAAATGGCCCAAACATCGTCCTCACCCTTCGAAAAATAGGACCCACCGCAAGAAGCGTTGACAAGCCCCTGCAGCTCCGGTGTCAGCCCACAAAAGAAGCTCTGAACTAGATTGGGCTTGGAGATATCGTGATGTGGACACCGGTCAATGAGCTCTCTGAATCGATCCCAGGCTTCATGGAATTATTTATTTGGGATCATGACAAAGTTGCTGATCATCGCTCTAGCTGCATTAGTCCGACCGAGAGGGTAGTACTTCTTCAAATACGCGGTCCGGAGATCTGCCCAAGTATCGATGAATCGCCCCAAGTGTTTGAGCCAGTACGCGGCTCTGTCAACCAAGGAGAAAGGGAAGGCGATCATCTTAATCGTGTCCTCGGTCATCAACCTATCATGGATCGTGCTGCAGATCATTTCGAACTCTTGGAGGTGGAGGTGTAGCTCTTCCGTCAGCAACCCATGGAATTTGGGTAGAAGTTGAATGGTATGGGGCCAAAGCTCGAAGTCTCCATAGATAGGCGGAAGTATGATCCAACGGTGAGTGAGGGATGCTGCTGGATTGTGCAATTCCCTCATGATAGTCTGTGGCGGTCTCTCAGCGTCGGGATCACCTCCTCCTGCATCAGGTCCTCCTCCTCCTTCACCACCGCCACCGCCCTGATGAATCTCCATTTCATCACCTTTATTCTACCATTTTGGCCTTAAAAACCCCAGCAAATGCATGTAAATAGCATCAATTTGTACATAACAGCATTCATGATTCATTGTATTAATTATACATTAAATAAGGTTTTGATGCCAAAATTATAGAATAAAGAGAAGAAAAGAAAAGGAGTAAAATATTGCAAATATTTTATGACCCTAACCCCGAGACCAAGGCCAGCATGGAATTGGTCGACAAGGAATAAAGTAGGGGAGATGAGGGCCAGTGTACAATAAATACCTCATTTATTCATGCATTTATTTATGCATTTTTGACACCTATTTTGTATATAATTATTCATTCATCAAATAAAGAAACTTTGTACATGAAAGTTGTAGATAATAATATAAATAAAAATACAAAATTGAGTTTGCCTAAATATAATGCTCAGTGTACATTTTATACACAGAATAAAAAGCCAAAATCTCAACTTCACAGACCCATATCTTACAAATAAAACTCCAAATCACCCAAAATCACCTTTAATTGTATATAACTTTCCAAGAACTATTTAATAAAATTGGATTCATAATTTTTGGAGTCCATCTGTAAAAGTTAGGTTTTTGGCCTTCATTGTGCAACCTGACTGATTAAAATATTCAATTTATTCAGTATTCATTATTTTTACAAAATTATATTTTTAGAATTTTGTAAACAATGTATTCAATACATGTACATATTAAAATTAAAAGAAAACCAAAAAGAATTTGTAAAATAAAATAAGCTTCTGTAATGCATAGGCAAAATACCTATGTTGAGTATGTACATAACTAAAAGGGGATTTAATTATTTTATTCTTTATTCATCTATATTTTTATAACAATGTAAATATTACATATAACTTATTAAAAATAAAAATTCAAAATAAAAACCAAGAAAATATATTAAATAAATTAAGTACATATAATATATAGGCAAAATACCTATAAGTACACCTACATATACATATACCTATTTATTTAAAATGAAATTCAACTCATAAAAATTAAATAAAAATATCCTCACACTCACAAAAATAAATTATAAATTTATAAAATAAGACAATAAAATAATACAATAAAATAAACAAAATAAAAATAAAATACACAAAATACATGTAAATACATGCATAAATACATTATTAAAATAAACCCATAATAAAATACATCGAAAAATTAAATAAAAATCATAAATAAATACTACATGAATTATTACACATTTTTCATTTTATAAGAAAATGCTAATAAAATCATTTATTAGGTCAAATAAATCATTTTCGAGTAAATTTTCTATTTTATCCTCTAGCGGTCGAGGTGGACCAATGGGGCGCCGGCCTTTGTTGACCGTCCGATCAACTGTCCCATCCGGGACCTGGCGTCGCAGAACTGTCTTTTCTCCGGATTTCTTCCCTTTTTTATGGCCATCTCTTCCATCGATCGAGCTCGCGTTCTTCACAAGAAATCATCTCTGATGATCACTGATACCCGCCGATATCTTACATCAACTTGATGCTCATTGGATTAATCAATAAACGCCGGTCAATAAGGGTCCATCCCAGTGTTTATAAATAAGAAGCTCCGCCCTCCTCCTCAAATTTGGCCAATTTCATCCACCCAAAAGCCTTGTATTCGATTCTAGAGAGGTTCCTCGTGACAGGGGGAGCACCTCAGCGACTTGAATCGGTCGGAGGAGGGATAATTTTTGACGCGGCGGAGCTCCGACGTCCGTCCTGCTCCCTGGTGACCCCCAGGTATAAGAGTTGCCCTTTATTGCATTTTAGGTAGATTTTAATTCTAGCATTTAAATTTCGTTCTTAGTTTAGCCTTTAAATCAGTAGCGTAGCGTGAAATAGAAAATTCGAAGTTCGCCGGAGCTCCGCTCCGGCGACTTCTTCACTATGACATCGACCGTTTTTTACCGCCATTCACCTCTCATCTCATTCCCCATCGCATTCTCCGTCCATCGACCATCTTCGTTCAACCAAGGACCCCCAGTCCTTGCGAATCGGAGCTCCTCCTCCGCCTATCGTCGGAGCTCCTCCGCCTCACCTCATTTTGCGACCGAGCTTCAAAACCCGGGGTCGAGGAGATAGCCCTCGCTCCCCCGGTTCTTCCTATGCAGGTCAAGCGAAGAAAGGAGCCCATCTGGGCTCGATTCAAACCAGGAAGAGGCTCCTGGAGGGTCTGTCCTTCATCGACCTCGTTCGAGCTCTCCGGACCTCCAGGAGCCATGGCGAGACCATCAGCAGACGCGGAAGGCCTCCAGATACGTCCAGACCATCCCAGACGCGAGGGAGATGCCCGAAGGAGCCCAAGCTTCACGATCGAAGCTCGCCGCGCGCGAGCTTCTTCCCTGTTCTTCCAGGGGCTCCATCGCCGTCAGTTCAGGAGGTGCGACCCAGATTGAACGAGGACCGTCAGATGAATCACTGCACCCACCGTCCGATCAGCGAGGCTGATCTAATCTCAGCCTTCATCTGCGAACCGGTATCAACCGATGGATGTACGACGCGTGTCCAAGTGAAGCCTTCATCGCCGTCCATCGCGCGCCTGTTGGGGGTAAATTTCAGACATGTCCCCTGCCTTTTTGTATTTATATTTTAATGCTATAAATAAACTTTCACGTTGTAAATAAATTGTAATTTTTGCAACCCCTGTGGTTTTTATTATTGCAAGTTGGTCCCTCAGCGCCTCATGTGCAGTCCCACGTAAGGCGCGTGATTTTTGCACTTTAACCCTGGCGGGTTTTGATAATTGTAAAACAACCCCTAAAATAAAAATAAATGTTTATTTCTGTAGTAATTTTTGCACTGATGCCCCTGAGAGTTATTATATTTGCAAAAATGCCCCTGCCAGGCTGTTTAATTTTTGTGTGCTTTGTTCATTTATTTCATGCATCATAATATCTTGAAAAATTCCACAAAATTGAACATAAGCTTCTGTTAGCTTGCTCTTACATGCCATATTTTAAGTTTTTATATTTGTTGCATTTTTGCATTTATTAAAAATAAAAAACATGCATTTTGTTACTGTCTAATTTATAAAATACCAAAAAAATAGCAACTCACCTCGAAAAATTCCAAAAAAAATCCCTATGGTCTATTCTATCATATTTTAGTGTCAATCCAAAAATCACTAAAAAATTCAAAAGAAATCCCTCAAAAATTCAAAAATAGTCAAAAACTTCTAAAAAATATAAAAAATTCTAGAAAATCCTAAAAATTGCAAACTCAACTCCTATAGGTTCTATATTTTATCCTCTTTCTTTTAAAAATAGTTGGGAAAAATTTTGTGGCTGATTTCTATTTGTAATTCCCATTTTACCCCCAGCCAGTAGCTACGCCCTGTTTTCCCCTTATTTTGCTATTTAAAAATACCAAAAATATTTTGAAAAATACCCAAAAATCACAAAAATAATAGAAAATCATGAAAATACCAAAAGGATTTGATTTGTGAATTTTTAACTATCTTTTTATATTTTTATAAATATTATATCACCCCTCTCTCTACATTATATATGTATTCCCTTATTAAAAAAGAAAATTAAAAAAATATATATAGATATATATTTACATATTTATAATGTATAACAATCTGAGAATTAAATTTAAAAAATATATAGATATATATATGTATGTATATAAGGTATGTATTATATGCTTTATACATACCCTCTATGGGTATATATCTTTATATATTTATATTCTATCAATTATATATATAGTACATAAGTATATATTATTAAAATAAAAATAAAAAATAAAAAAAAATAAAAACCCACAAAAATAGGCTTCACACAAGGATGACTCTGTTGTATATGCACAATAGGCTACTTCATTTTTGCATTGCTCTATGTGGTTTGACCTCTACATACTTATTCACTGTACATTTTGTGGTAGAGTAATAAATATTAATTCACTTTTTTGGGACTTAATTAATTCATTCTTTTATTGTGGGTTAATTGATGAGTAATTAGGAGTCCTGCGAGCGGTCGCCTCAGCGACACTATATATATCATTTATTGTGACCCTTGCGGAATTCCCTAGTTATAACGCCCCCAGGTCGGTTTTCTCTCATCTATGCTATCTCTCGCATGAGATCACCCATGAAGGTTCCCTGATCGCGGATCTGCCTCTGCATTGTCTCCAGGGAAGCTAGCAAAGAATTGTTGATGGCCGCTTGATCAAATAAGAAACGAGGGTGATCATGGTCATCTGGGTGTTCTCCTCTGTCAGCCATGTCTAGGTTCTCTGAAAAACCAAAAGAAACCATCTCAGGTGCCGTCAAATGTTCCAAACTCTGCGATGCACTAAAATCTGAGACTCTTGGACTGATGGAAGGGGAAAGAGAAGGGTGGTCGAGGGGGAACAGGGTGGATGTGAACTCAGGCTCGGAGAGCGGACTCTCCGAGGTTGTCCTAGATAAATGAGGAGGAGTGCTGGATAGCGGCACCGACAGAGTCGGCCTAAGTGATCTCCGTCCCATCATCTTGATTATTGGGAAGAGCAAGGTGAATGCAGAAGAAGAGGAAAGCAATGAGAAGCAAAATTGCGCACAATTGTGCTGTATTTTTTATCTTGACCTAAATAGAACTAGCAATCAAACACAAAACATGGTGAGTTCACCAACTCAACACATGAAGCCGTGAAGGTTCGGCTTTTATCTTGTCAGTTTTAGCTTGAATTCATGAATTAATCTTATCATGAGTCCTTAGAGCGCTACACCTAAATGAGAGAGAGTACTGCCGGAAAAGTATTCCCGTACTTGTCCTCCTCCTGTGTAACTTGTATTTTGCATTTTTTAAGGTCCTTGTAACCCTTCCTGGATCCCTACTCAGCCAAAGAATAAGAGGGAGGAAGCCGATAGGCGAAACCGATACTTCGGATCTAGCTCGCAATGGAATCACCCGTGAGCGTGCAAGATCCTACTCGGACGTAGACGGTGAGACAGACACAGCCGTGAAGGCGTGGCCTATGCTCGGTACTTCGGACGAGGTCGGTGCTCACACAATAGTGAGTCACCAATGGCGACCAAGCCCTACTCGCCTACGTACGATAGTAGCGCCAATACTTCGGAAATCCAGGCGATACACAAGGCAGCCACAAGCTGGGATTTGGGCTCTAGTCCTTACGAAGCACTCTGTTCACTTGGAAGGAGACCTTCCCATGCAACCTGAATACAAGTGAGGGTGTTACTCTCCCCAATCAATGAATCCAATTACCAATTTTATTTTTGGGCAAGGTTTTCTTAGCAGTCCCTTTTTTAATTTTTTTGGTGTTATCGCTTCTTTTGAGTTGATTCAAACAAGCGTCTAACGATTTTTTGTATTTTCTTGATCCTACTTTGTCCAAAAACAGAGGGAGAATAGAGTCAGAAAAGCCAATGCAAGTCGACACCAAGGTGGAAATCTCACTTTTGTGCCTAAATGATGGATGCAAAGTAAGAAGACTTACAGCGAATCCCAGCTCTCTCCATGCGGGATGCAAAGCAGAAATTTATAAACCTAGTCTACATGCCGGTATGCAATGCGGAAATCGTCCTAAGATAGGCAACTGCTACGTGAAGAACCACGAGTCAACCACTATCCTTCAATCCTAATGTCCGGTCTAGGCTCACCCCTCCTTCTCTCGACACATTGAGTTTAAGAGAAGCGCTTGGCGGGATGAGCTCGCGGCGCGGCGGATCAAAGAAAAGTGAATTGACTGTTTAATTAAACTAAGTCCAAATACGATCTATAGGAACAAGCAAAGGTTATTAGTGTGTTTGGACCTAATCTAATCGAACAAGCAAGCCTAAAGCTATGGGATCAATCCACAAAGGAAATGAAAATGAAAACAAAACCGGAAAATGACAATCGAAAAACGCGATGAACACCGCGGTGAGCCCCCGGGTGAACAAACACCCAGAAATTAGGCCCGGAAGTCTGAGTGTCTGAGTCCTGTATTATTACAAATTAATAGTCACTCTCTCACAAAAAGAAAATGCAAGCTAATCTAAGCACTCTCTCACTCCTCCTGCTCTCTCCTGCCGGCTTGGCTTAAGAAAAGCCGGCTCCGCCTCACGTGGTTGCTTCGGATCTCCTAGGTGATCCGCCTCGCTCCGCGGTCCCTTGCAAGAAGACAAGAAAAATAGTGGTCAGAAAAGCTCAACAAGATATATCAAAAATGCAAGAGAGATATAATGAAGCAATGGTAGACAAACAACACAATCAAACAAAATAATGAACTACTCGCTCTTGCTCCCGGCAATGGCGCCATTTGATAAACACGAAATTCACGAGCAGTCGTATTGACTCACAAGGCGAGTCAACAGTCGGTGCGTTGACCACTATAAATGAATCTCGTATTTAATCAACAATTAACCCACACTATAGATATCAAGCAATGACAAGCAATGTGAAGTTAAAATTTATTTTTAACTCTACATAAATGGTGTCTAGCAAGCAAGTACGTAGAGAGTTCGAACACGGGGAACAAACAGGGCAGATCAAACAAATGTGTGTGAGTGAGTGTGAAGTGATGTCTACACTATGCAAGCAAATATTTTTGTGGGTTTTTAAATTTTAAATTTTTTTATTTTTAATTTTTAATTTTGTATTTTGATTTTTAGTTTAATGATTTTTATAATTTTATATTTTATATTTTTCTATTATCTTTTTTAATATCGGAATATATAAACAAGGTAATAAAAAAGGTGCTATAATATTTATAAAAATATGCAAAAATAGCTAAAAAATTCAGAAATTAAATCTTTTTGATATTTTTATAATTTTTTACTGTTTTTGTGATTTTCGGGTATTTTTCAAAATGTTTTGGTATTTTTAAAAGGCAAAATAAATAAAAACAGGGAATTAACTACTGGCTAGGGGTAAAATAGGAATTAAAAATATCAAACGGCCACTAAAATGTTCCACTAAATTTAAAATAAAGAGGATAAAATATAGAACCTACAATAGTTGAGTTTGCATTTTTTAGAGTTTTCTATAATTTTCTAGATTTTTTTGAAGTTTTTATGTATTTTCAAATTTTTAAGGTTTTTCTTTTGCAATTTTTAGTGATTTTTGGATTGACACTAAAATAGGATAAAACAGACAGTAGGGATTTTTTTGGAATTTTTCGAGATATTTTAATATTTTTTGGTATTTTCTAAGCTAGACAGTACTGAAATGGCAAGTTCTTGATTTCTAATAAATATGAAAATGCAATAAAATCAAAAACTAAAAATATGGCGTGTAAGTGCATGTGAACAGGAGCTTAACTTGATTTTTTTGAAAATTTTTGGAATTAAAATGAGGCTCCAAATAAATAAATCAAGCACACAAAAATGTCACAGCCTGGTAGGGGTATATATGCAAATAAACAATCATCCAGGGGCATACATGCAATTTTCCACAAAACTTGACACTGAATATTTAATTTTAGGATTTTTATCAGTTGTGCCCCTCTGAGATATTGCAATTTCAATTATGCCTCTCCCTTTTTTGGAATATCAGTTATGTCCCTACCTTCTTGCAAAATTCACAGTTCTGCCCTTCTGTTAAGGTAAAGTAGGGGCATAACTGATATTACAAAAGGGCATAACTATAAATTTTGCAAAAAAGTAGGGGCACAACTTATATTTCAAAAAAGGAAGGGGCATAACTGATATTGTAATATCTCAGAGGGGCACAACTGATAAAAACCCTTAATTTTATGGACTAAATACAAATAATCAGACCCGCAGGGGTGTCAGCGCAAAATGTCCACCAGGGTGCGTGACTTGCACATGCCTGGCAGGGACCTAAGTGTAATTTCAACAACCCCCGGGGGCTAACATGCAATATTTCCAAAAGTTTAACACTTAAACTGAAACTCCTGGTACTAAAATAAAATAACTAAAGGGCCAAGGGCCTCGATGCAAAATTCCCACACCTTACGTGAACAGGTCACGTGAGGTGACGTGGTAGAGGACCCTTCTGCAAATACATAAAGTCCGAGGGTCTTTTTGTAAATTTTACAAAAATTTTAAACTACTAATTAAAGTTTCAGGACTAAAAGAAAATTACAAAAGTCGCGAGGGTATACTTGCAAAAATCCCTCGCTCAGGAGATCGAACGGTCGTGGGTCGTTCTCTTGACACGTGGCACGCCCTAGACACGCGATGACGCTTCGGCTTGGACGGCTAGGATTAGATCCTCGCGAGAAGATCCGACGGTGGAGATCGGGCTCGATCCAACGGCAGTTGTAGCGTTTGGGGCCCCTCCTTGATCCGACGGCAGCGGGGGCTGGAGCAAGAACCGTAGAAGAACTCCGGCGAGCCGAGGTTCTCCGCGGTGCTGCTCCTCCTCAGGTGGCGTTCTTGGCTCCAAAATGCGGCTGGAAGGTCCCTGAGGTCTCGTTTAGCTGCTGGAGGCTTCAAAAGAGCTCGGCGGTGGCCGAGCTGCTCGCGAGAAGGTGGCGGAGCTATAGGGCTCCGTGAGCTCCGGTGAGGCTCCAAAATTGCCTCCAGGCTCTAGTCAAAGCCCATTGACCTGCAAAAATGGTTAGAAGGTCCAGGGCAAAATGCCCGGACCTCGCGAGGGTGGAGATGTGGCGCGAAACGGTGGCTGGGGGTACGACCGGAGGTGCGCTCCGGCGAGGATGGTCAATAGGGCGATTCACGCGATGGATTCCGAAATTTCTAGAGGGCTTTTGTTCCTATACCTAAGACTAATGAAATGCACTAAAAATGAAGGGAAGAAATGGCCGCCTCGACGGTGTAGACCGGAGGGAAGGAGTACCTCGACCGCCGACGAAGGGGGAGGTGCTGGAGCCGCCTCAGGCGTTGCCCGTCCAATCTGAAGAGCTCCAGAGAGAGTTGTCACCTCCCTCGAGCTTCAGGAACAAGATTGGGAGCTATCCTATGGATTGAGGGGTTCAATTTTCAAATCGAAGTCAAGGGGACTTTTTATGTGGTTTGACAAAGTTATTCAGATGCCCCAAAGACCGAGGTGTATTGGGCGGCACAATGATCCAATCCTCGAGATGAACATTGGGCAAGTAAGGCTGATAATCGAGGAGAAAAGGTCGTGAAGATTCCATCATGAATCGGTGCAAGATGTGTCCTGGAAAAATCGATCAAAACGAGGTCAAATGCGTTCTGACAGACGCACATGGGTGGAGGGCAGGCAGTTGACCAGAGTCAACGAAGACCGCCCCCTGGTTGGTCCACGTGGACCAAGCAGGAAAAACCCTTAAAAATCATATTGTAAAATCAATAAAAAATAGAAAATAAACGAATTAAATTTTGATTATAAAATAAAAAAATATTTATTATTTTATCTAGTATTTTACTCTGATTTTTAATTATTTTTATGAGATATATTTTTACAAGTTACTTTTTATACCCTATATAGGTATATTATCTATACATTTTATTCCTTTATTTTTATTTTGTGTATTTTAATTTTATTATTTTTATTTAGTATTTTATAAAATCATAAAAAACTTTTATACACACAAATATATTTTTGTTTTATTTTTCTGATATATTTTGTATATTTAATAAAATGTAAGTAAGTATTGTATAGGTATGTATATAGGTATAATACCTGTGTATTTTATGTAGGTATTTTTATTTTGTATTTTATTTAGGCTTTTATTCTAATATTAATATACATACTTATTATAAGTAATATTTACAAGATTATAAAAAATTAATAATACAAAAATAATGAATAAAGAATAAATTGAATATTTTAATCAGTACAAATATACAATGAGGGTCCAAAACTCAACTTTCAAACCGTAGCTCCGCCAAATGCGAAACCACTGCCATTAAATAGCTTATTTTATTCTATATATAATTAAAGGTGAGTTTGCTGCATTTGGAGTTTTCATTTGTGAGATACGGGTCTGGGAAGTTGGGATTCTGGACTTTGATTCAGACCATAACTTTTTATCTGTGTAATGTTTTTCAGTGAAATCAACTTTGTATTTTTTTATTTAATTATCTACAACTTTCATGTACAAAGTTTCTTTATTTGATGTATAAAAAGTGGAACCAAAAATAGGTCCCAAAATGAATAAAGAATGGATAAAATGAACAGGTATTTAACCCTTATCTCCCCCTACTTTATTCCTTGTCGATCTATTCATCAAGATGCCTAGGTCTCGGGGGTTTGGGTCATAAAATATTTACAATATTTTATTCTTTTTCTTTTCTTTTATTTATTCTATAATTTTGGCTTTAATTACAATATTTTATACACTAATTATGTGCACATGCATGAATGCTAAGATGCTATAATTAATGCTATTTGCAGGCATTTGCTAGGATTTTTGGTGCCAAAATGATAGAATAAAGATGATGAAAAGTGGATTCATCACTCATCCATAGCCTTCCACATGGCACGCTCATGGCCATTGGATCATCGTCTTAAGGATTAGATCCCATCCGTTCAATCTCGGCCATGTCCTGACCATCTGATCAAAAGCCAGATGAAATCATGGCCCTCCTTTAACACCTCATCTTAAGGGATCCACGTGGCTAGTTCTCCACCATTTGATCGCCCTCCAAATATAATCTAGACCGTTCTTCAGCGCCACACTTCTAGCCTACCACATGGCTACCTCACATCCCTCCGATCGCATCGCCCCCGATCTAATCTAGACCATTGACTCGCGCCCGACTCATGGCTGTTGGATCACTAGATCCAACGGCTGAGAAGTCGTCTCTTACCTCCGGCCCTATCTCCTTCCCACGATCTCTACCTCGTGATTGCTGTCCGGCCTTTCTGTTTTTGTCACCATATCAGCCACCATCTCCGCCCACTGTCATCCCCATGACGTAGCCCATGCTCCCCTCTTCCTCGTCGACCTCCATGACCTCCATGAAACTCTCCCACGTCACTCCACAAAGCCCACGAACACCATGCCTCCATCACATGACATCCACTGTCATCCTTTAAATACCCTACCTCCGGCCTCATTTCACCCCATCCGCCATAGCGAGAGGTGCCCTAGAGCTCTTAGATTTCCATTGGTGACAGAAATTGAGGGCGAAATCAAGCGACGACAGGACTCCACCTCCGGCGAGATCCACGGTAAAACTCCCCCATGTCGTAGCTCCTCCGACGAGCTGTACGAGCTCGGGACGCTACCAACCCTTGAGCGAAGACCAGGAGACTCCTCCTAGAGCCTCCATTCCCAGGTAGACTCCTCCATCCTCCTCCGATCACTCTTCTTCTTTCTTTGCATTTTCTCGGAATTTATTCCGCTTCGCCTCGCATCCTCACGCTCCTCCGACCATCCATCGAGCCCCACCTTGGAGCTCCCATCTTCGCACGCTACTCCATTCAATCCGACAACATCTCGCACCCCCTTCCGACCATAGCCCTGCCGGCCACGGTGGACGAACACCCCCGTCTGAGCACCATCACGCCATATGCCTCCCATTGCACTCCTTCCACAAGCACGAGCATTTGTTTCCTAGCAATCGCTAACCCTGCAGGTCCCATATGCTTCACTGATCGTAACTTCGCCGGAGCTTCATTCGAGCTTCAACGTCTCTGGCTTGAAGACCCCCCCTCCCCATCTACTTGTGGGACCTCTGATAGCTTCCTGACACTTCCACGACCAATCCGAGCGTATCAGGAGCCATTGGCGAGCTTCATAGAGAACAACGGAGGGCGGCGGAGCAACACCCTCTCCACCGGAGCTCCGCCAAGTCTATCGCAGGAGGCGACAGATCGGAGGAATAAGAAGCATAGCTATCGCCCGATCCCCTTGATCGGACAATCTTGGTCGAGCCACATCGCCCACCTCATGCCCCCGTTGGATCAGGGGGATCCAATGCCCACTACTCTGCCATGTTGCCCGCATCATCGAGATCCAGCAACCGTCCAATCTCGCGAGGATCTGGCGATCCGCATCTCGCCACGTCGACCTCATCACCACTGTTGGACCATATTGATCTGACGGCCCCTAAGCGTACCACGTTAGCAGCACCAGCCTCCATCAGATACATCATGATCCAGCGACCTACATCGCACCACGTCATGAGCTCCGAACCTCTTCCCCAACCCTCAGCTTGGAGCAACCAAAGCTGACCCGAACCTCCAGAGCCATCCAAGCCTCTGCCTGAGCCTCTAACAACGTTCGAGCCTATCCCTCTCACGTGTCTCTCACGTGAGGGCTGGGTAAATTACATGGAGGCCTCAAAGAGTTTCAGTGTTTGTACTTTGGTCGTTGCCAGGCGCGTCACGAGACAGGTGATGAATCAACGATTCATCATCTCAATATCTTGATCTTAGCAAAATCCCCGAGTAAAATCCCAGAAAACTGTCCATAAAATCCATAAATTAACAAAATGACTCTTGTAAATAAAATACACGAATTATTGTATATAAGATTGTACAAAATAAACTACACATAAAAAGCCGCAAAAATAAAGGAGTTTTATACTTGTAAATAACCCAAAACTTCATGTATTTTTAATAATTTCATTTCAACTCCTTTTTGCCTAATTCTTTCTCTAACTTGTTTATAAAAATGTATATAAAAATACAAAAATACAAAACAAATTTCATCTCAAATAAATGCTCCTAGATCCCAAAGAGAAAAAGCCGTAAAGTCCAACTTCCAAGCTAAATTCCCGCTCCGTATGAACTCCAAATTCACCAAACTCACTTTTAAAGTTTAAGTTAGAAAATTATCTATCCAACGGAAGTGGTTTCATTAAAATCGGAGCTCATTTGCAAAAGTTGGGTTTTGGGACCTGGATGTACATTATATGCCTTGTATATATTCATTCTTTCTTTAATTTTTATTATATATTTCTTAATTAATAAAAATACAAAAAAAACATACTTGTGTTGTATTTTAATTGTAGTATTTTATTGTATTTTTCTGTTGTAAATATCCCTTATTAAAAAGACAAAAAATTACATATTAGAAAAGTAAAAAAATGTGTACATGTTGTTTGTCTTCCCCTGTAAATTCTCCACTATTTCTCTTCTCTTTTTTATTTTATTGTATCTAAAGTAGCCAACTTTATTTATTTATTATTTAATTTCTATTCTCTACAATAACCACCAATTCAACTCCATTATTCCACCATTTTTTCCCAACTTCCCATTCAACTCCAATAATAATACAACCTCCCATTCAACTCCACCACTTTAATAACCTCTCATTCCATCATCTTTATATACATGTCATTCTACTCAATTTTGCCTTTGATCCATCTTTATGTGAGGAGAGCCTAGTTCCCGGAGTTGAATCGGTGACAGCGATGCAACCGCAGTCGAGCGACGACGGCCCTCTCTCTGGTGTGATCCGTTGGCTTTTTGGCCAACATCACAGCCGCAACCGCGCGCTGCTCGAGCTCATCGCACGCCGACGATTTGAGCGAAGACCGTGCTCGTGTGAGCACACCATAGGCGACCGCCCATCTTAGATAATTTGATTTTCACTTTCTCGTCATCATTTGTTTATTTGCATTTTTTTAGCACATCACATTACCACCCATACACCCTCCATTTGTTTATTCCACAACCACCATCACCATCATTTTTCCCCCATCTATTTAGTTCATTATCACCACCAATCCATTTTTTTAATCATGTTCCCTGTTTAAGGAAATTAAAAAAATAAAAAAACAAAAAAAAGTTATTGAAATAAACCCTTTATTACAGCAGTTAAAAAATCAAAAAAATCAAAAAAAAAAGAGAAGAAAAACGCAGCAAGCAGCAGCGGTGGGAGAACCCACCGCCGCCGCCTTTCCTTCAACGGTTGGCGGACCGCCCGCCGACCACCGGCGCGCCACCGTGCGCCCACCAGCGCAGGCCGCCGCGCCTCACACCGCTGCTACAGCCGGCGGTCCCGACGCCCCCGCCCTCAGCCGAGTTCGCTGCCGCCCCGCGTAGCTCCAGCCGTTCTCGCCGGCAGCGCACCGCCGACTGCTGTCCGTCCCCGCGCTCCTCCGCCGCACCTCCGCGCCTCCGCCGGCCGCGCGTGGCCGTACCGACGCCGCGGGCCGCCGCCTTCCCCAGTTGGGTTCCTCCTCCTACAAGAACGAAGAAGAAGAAGGTCTTTCCTTTTCTCATTTTTTTAATGTAAAAATTACATTGTATATATTTCATGTTTCTTTAATTGCACAATAGTCCCTGTACATAAGTTGCTTTATAATTCTAGTTTCTCTGTTTGCACAAAGACCCCTGTGTTTGACTAGTAATTTGGATATCTGTTTGGTATCCTTTTATTCATTGAAAAATGTGTTCATGTTGAGCAACTAATTCTCTACATTATAGGTATTTGTTTATATTTTTGTGACTCATGGGTAATTAATTAAAAATGGTTAACTGAAATTTGGTGTATTTTACCCAATCAGTGCTCATAAATTTATACCTCACACATGGTTGCTCCAAAAAATCCACAAAAATTAGGATTGATGCCTTGAAATGTGATAAAGTTACAGTCCAAATTTCACGTCCATTGGAATTGTCTTGTGCCTGAAATAAATTGTAGAGTGAATTTAGTGTTTGATTTTTAATTAAATCCACGTATATTCTTTTTGCAAAATTTCAAATCTCTTGGATTCTACATCTAAATATCTTTCTGAGATAATTCGCATTCTTATTAATTTGATAATGTGGATTAATTAGGAATTATTTACTCACTGTCACTCTGTTTTCATTAAAAAATCCATAAAAAATTCATATCTTGTCAAAAATTCCAAAAAAATTACTGTAGTCTCCTTGCATCATGGTTTAGTTCCAGCAATTTTTTCATGATTTTTGCTTACTGTTTGTGTGATAAATTGCAAAAATACCCATAAAAAGTGTGCATTTTTCATTATTGCATTTTAACCCCTAAAATTCTAAAATATTGTGTTTTGTGTTCATCACTGGATTAGGATCCTAGAAAAAATATAATTTGGCTGAATTGGATTAATTTAACATTAAAATTAATTTGTCCTTGTTGTATGCTTTCTTAATGTCGTAATTCAACCGCATCTTGCATTGGCATTTCTATTTGCATAAAAAAATCTAAAAAAATACCGCGTTGGATATCTATATCTAAGTTTTTGAATTAAAACCTAGGTTGTTCCTTTGCCTCCCTGAGTTTGACCCCGGACTTTCCCGGGATATAAATTAAAGCCGAGACACTCTTCACGGAGATCTTCTCTCGGTTCTGACCGAACCGCTAAGTACACGTATTACAACGTGATCAAATTAATTACCGTATTCATCGACTCGTCGGATGGCGCCGTTGCCGGGGAGGCAAACGGCTTAGGGATTAGTTTAAAAATTTAGATTTAGGTTTTCATTTACTCGGGTAGTCTGACCCCCGAGCCACTTGTATTTATTTCATTTTTTTCAATTATTTCTCTTTATATTTTTGTATATATCTTGTTGTTTATCTCTCTAATATAAATTTTATTTTCCTTGCGAGGGCCTATAGGACAGCCTACAAGACACCATTGGGTACTTCACCATTTAGAATGATCTATGGCAAGCCATGCCATTTGCCCGCAGAATTGATTCATAAATCCGAATGGGCAATTAAGAAGATTAATTGGAGTTGTCACCTAGGGAAACTTTGTCGAGACTTGAACTTGAACGAGCTTGTGGAAATCCGAAACAGGGCATATGATAACAGTTTGATTTATAAGGACAAAGTAAAGAGATGGCATGATCAGCATATTAGGTGCAAAGACTTTGTCCCTGGACAAAAGGTATGGTTGTTCAATGCCAGGTTGAAGATGTTTCATGAGAAGCTCAAATCTAAATGGACGGGTCCCTTTGTGGTTAAGAAAGTGCACGAGAATGGAAGTGTAGAGATAGCTGATCTCACAGATGGTGCACAATCTCATGTGGTGAATGGACAACTGTTGAAGCATTTTGTTGATTCCAAAGAGCAGTTAGTCCAAGTCGAGGTCATCAACTTCATACAGAGTGAGCATAGAGCAGATACATCTTATTACTCTTCATGAAGATGTAGCATCAAGATTCAACATCTTAGAAGATCCAATCACTCTTGTACATATTCTCCCTTCTTTGTATATTCTTGAGATCACATCGGTTCTCACACTTACTCTTGTCCTATACTTAGGCCGACCAAAGTCTAAGTATAGGGGGGACCGATGCCACCCATGTGTATATACTCATCATTTCTCCTCTTGACCTCGTCCGCCCCATTTTTACCCTTCTTCTATACTTAGGCTGACCAGAGCCTAAGTATAGGGGGGCGGGTCGACTTCTATACTTTTTATTATTTTAGCTTTCCTACGCTCAGTACGAGCTATGTCTTTTTGTCACCTAGTGCCATGAGGAGATAACACAAGCTAAGTATAGGGGGGCGTGTATATATTACATATATACTTTACCCATACCTCGTACTTTCACATATTTTTGTATATATTATACAATAATTATGGGGTGGGTAAAAAAACAAAACAAAAAAAACAAAACAAAAAAAACTTTTTCCTAAAAAAAACTCTTTTTCCTTATTTGCTTAAAAAACTTTTCAAAAAAAAATCCTCTTTTATTAAAAAAAACTTTCAAAAAAAAGGTATTTTCTTATTTACCTATCTTTTTCAAAAAAAAAGCAAAACTTTTCTTAAAAAAACTTCTTTGCCTTTGTTTGTCAAAAAAAAACATTTTGAAAAAAAACTTCTTCTAAAACTTTCATGAAAAAAACTAAAAAAACTAACTAATAAGTTGGTTTAATACCTGACACAATTCACTTTCACACAAGACTAGTGATGTTCAAGAACACTTGGTTTATGAGGTCTTGAGATTTTGAGTTAACCAGCCTTAGTCATTAGGGTCCTTGACTTAATTATTCACATTTCCCTAGTTTGAAAGATTTGTATGCTATATTGCATGCTTAGTCTCTACCTTAAGAATATGATCAGTACCTCACATACACGACTGCAGTTATTGTGAGATGAGTTGAAATTTCACTTGAGGAACTGGGATGAGGGATTTGAGTTTGGACTTGATTTGATGATGCTCGAGGATGGGATAAAATCAATGAAGGCTTCATGAAACCTAAGTGTCAGCATCTTTAGCCAGTATGAGAACATGGTTCTTATACTATCTCTTGACATTTACCTATGTGCCAGGGTGTGATAAAATAAAAAATGTTGATCAGTGTGTGCCAACTCTTGGTAAAAGCAGTGGAGCTAGCCAAAAATGCTACAAAGCAATGAAATGTCAAAGAAAAGCTCTCATTCCACAAAGTCAACTATCAAAAGAGCTTCCACCAAAGGCGAGCGCTCCCAACCATTTCAAAGTGTCCACTTGGACCACCGCTATTAGGACCAGGAGTCGGGCTTGCACCAAAAAAGGGCTCTGCATCGTAAATGCTACAAGTCTAGGTGTAGAAGGTACGATAGGTACTCAAAAAAGGCACACCCCGGTGTACTCCCAGGAAAACAAGTGCAGACGGCTCCAACTTCTCTTGACGGACGCACTGATCAACACCAAAAAAATGCGTTGCGTAATAAGGCACTTGAGAGGATCCTTGTTCCAATGAGAGGGAGAGAAGAAATGACACAATCCTATGCCCTCCATCAACTGGCCTGCCATCTACACTTTCAAGTCTGACAACTAAAGAGACGGTGGATTGGATGCAAGAAATGATTTATTCCCTAGTGTTGAGGATCGGGTCCATAGGAGAGTCTCTTAGACTGGAACCTTGGGTGACGTTGCGACTCTACTCTTATAACTGCAGTCCACACTTAAAGTCATATCCCTTATATATACGTATACAAAGAGAGTCTGATGATTAGGGGAATTGGGTACCTTTTGACTAGAGCTTGGTTCAGCTTAGAATTTTAGGATCTCTAAAACCGAGAGTTCTTGAACAGATCAAGTCTTGTATTCACATGCACAGTCAGGGATTAACCCAACTTATTCATTCTTTATTTGCTCGAGGACTAGCAAGGTTTAAGTATAGGGGGGGGTGATGAATCCACGATTCATCATCTCAATATCTTGATCTTAGCAAAATCCCCGAGTAAAATCCCAGAAAAATGTCCATAAAATCCATAAATTAACAAAATGACTCTTGTAAATAAAATACACGAATTATTGTATATAAGATTGTACAAAATAAATTACACATAAAAAGCCGCAAAAAATAAAGGAGTTTTATACTTGTAAATAACCCAAAACTTCATATGTTTTTAATAATTTCATTTCAACTCCTTTTTGCCTAATTCTTTCTCTAACTTGTTTATAAAAATGTATATAAAAATACAAAAATACAAAACAAATTTCATCTCAAATAAATGCTCCTAGATCCCAAAGAGAAAAAACCGTAAAGTCCAACTTCCAAGCTAAATTCCCGCTCCGTATGAACTCCAAATTCACCAAACTCACTTTTAAAGTTCAAGTTAGAAAATTATCTATCCAAGGAAGTGGTTTCATTAAAATCGGAGTTCATTTGCAAAAGTTGGGTTTTGGGACCTGGATGTACATTATATACCTTGTATATATTCATTCTTTCTTTAATTTTTATTGTATCTTTCTTAATTAATAAAAATGCAAAAAAATCATACTTGTGTTGTATTTTAATTGTAGTATTTTATTGTATTTTTCTGTTGTAAATATCCCTTATTAAAAAGACAAAAAAATTACATATTAGAAAAGTAAAAAAATGTATACATGTTGTTTGTCTTCCCTTGTAAATTCTCCACTATTTCTCTTCTCTTTTTTTATTTTATTGTATTTAAAGTAGCCAACTTTATTTATTTATTTATTATTTAATTTCTATTCTCTACAATAACCACCAATTCAACTCCATTATTCCACCATTTTTTCCCAACTTCCCATTCAACTCCATTAATAATACAACCTCCCATTCAACTCCACCACTTTAATAACCTCTCACTCCATCATCTTTATATACATGTCATTCTCCTCAATTTTACCTTTGATCCATCTTTATGTGAGGAGAGACTAGTTCCCGGAATTGAATCGGTGACAGCGACGCAACCGCGGTCGAGCGACGATGGCCCTCTCTCCGGTGTGATCCGTTGGCTTTTTGGCCAACATCGCAGCCGCAACCGCGCGCTGCTCGAGTTCATCGCACGCCGGCGATTTGAGCGAAGACCGTGCTCGCGTGAGCACACCATAGGCGACCGTCCATCTTAGGTAATTTGATTTTCACTTTCTCGTCATCATTTGTTTATTTGCAATTTTTTTAGCACATCACATTACCACCCATACACCCTCCATTTGTTTATTCCACAACCGCCATCACCATCATTTTTCCCCATCTATTTAGTTCATTATCACCACCAATCCATTTTTTTAATCATGCTCCCTGTTTAAGGAAAATAAAAAAATAAAAAAAACAAAAAAAAGTTATTGAAAGAAACCCTTTATTACAACAGTTAAAAAATAAAAAAAATCAAAAAGAAGAAGAAAAATGCAGCAAGCAGCAGCGGTGGGAGCATCCACCGCCGCCGCCTTTCCTTCAACGGTTGGCGGACCGCCCGCCGACCACCGGCGCGCCACCGCGCGCCCACCAGCACGGGCCGCCGCGCCTCACACCGCCGCTACAGCCGGCGGTCCCGACGCCCCTGCCCTCAGCCGAGTTCGCTGCCACCCCGCGTAGCTCCAGCCGTTCTCCTCGCCGGCAGCGCACCGTCGACCGCCGACCGCTGTCCGTCCCCGCGCTCCTCCGCCGCACCTCCGCGCCTCCGCCGGCCGCGCGTGGCCGTACCGACGCCGCGGGCCGCCGCCTTCCCCAGTTGGGTTCCTCCTCCTGCAAGAACGAAGAAGAAGAAGGTCTTTCCTTTTCTCATTTTTTTAATGTAAAAATTACATTGTATATATTTCATATTTCTTTAATTGCACAATAGTCCCTATACATAAGTTGCTTTATAATTCTAGTTTCTCTGTTTGCACAAAGACCCCTGTGTTTGACTAGTAATTTGGATATCTGTTTGGTATCCTTTTATTCATTGAAAAATGTGTTCATGTTGAGCAACTAATTCTCTACATTATAGGTATTTGTTTATATTTTTGTGACTCATGGGTAATTAATTAAAAATGGTTAACTGAAACTTTGTGTATTTTACCCAATCAGTGCTCATAAATTTATACCTCACACACGGTTGCTCCAAAAAATCCACAAAAATTAGGATTGATGCCTTGAAATGTGATAAAGTTACAGTCCAAATTTCATGTCCATTGGAGTTGTCTTGTGCTTGAAATAAATTGTAGAGTGAATTTAGTGTTTGATTTTTAATTAAATCCACGTATATCCTTTTTGCGAAATTTCAAATCTCTTGGATTCTACATCTAAATATCTTTCTGAGATTCGCACTCTTATTAATTTGATAATGTGGATTAATTAGGAATTATTTACTCACTATCACTCTGTTTTCATTAAAAAATCCATAAAAAATTCATATCTTGTCAAAAAATTTCAAAAAAAAATTACTGTAGTCTCCTTGCATCATGTTTTAGTTCCAGTAACTTTTTCACGATTTTTGCTTACTGTTTGTGTGATAAATTGCAAAAATACCCGTAAAAAGTGTGCATTTTTCACTATTGCATTTTAATCCCTAAAATTCTAAAAAAATGTGTTTTGTGTTCATCACTGGATTAGGATCCTAGAAAAATTATAATTTGATTGAATTGGATTAATTTAACATTAAAATTAATTTGGCCTTATTGTATGCTTTCTTAATGTCGTAATTCAACCGCATCTTGCATTGGCATTTCTATTTGCATAAAAAAATCTAAAAAAATACCGCATTGGATATCTATATCTAAGTTTTTGAATTAAAACCTAGGTTGTTCCTTTTCCTCCCTGAGTTCGACCCGGACTTGCCCGGGATATAAATTAAAGCCGAGACACTCTTCACGGAGATCTTCTCTCGGTTCTGACTGAACCGCTAAGTACACATATTACAACGTGACCAAATTAATTATTGTATTCACCGACTCGTCAACAAGCACGTGCTCAAGTGGGTATTTTGCATCCACCCCACCCATATTATAGGTAATTATATTTAAGTCCCTATCAACACGTTTTATTTCCAGAAATTTTATTTTCTATATTGCATTTTGGCCATACTTAATTGTGGGAAAAGGCTTTGTTGTTGTTGTATATTGCATTTTGGCCATTGTCTTTGCACACATATTTAGGTATCCATATTTCATCTTTTTTAATTTCTAAAAATTGCATGTTGTAGTTTAACTTGTCATCTATCTGGTGTGATACTTGTCTTATTTTTGTGAGTCATCTGGAATTTATTAATATCAAATTGGTGAAATTTTATATATTTTTCCCACTGTGTGCCTTTTATTTATTGTTAAATTCTTGGTGGCTCCGAAAATTCCATAAAATCACATTAGACCTAGGATAAATAACTCTACATTGTGCCCAAAAATCATTGTATTTGCATGCATCACGAGGCATGAATAAATCAAATAGTAATTTGTCTAATTGATTTTTATTAGGTCCAATTCACATAGATTTTTAGGTTTATTAATTTTCCTAGATTTTTCTCGCTTAGACGTATCTAGGATAATTTTTATATCTAAAAACAATGTCTCTTGGTATTTATTAAATTTAATTTTGTAAAATCAAATAGCAATCATCTTTTATTCATATTAAATCCATATAGAGTCTAAAAAATTCAAAAAAAATTGTACACACTTAGTTTCATTGCATTCCATCATATGGCCAAGTTTCATTAATTTTGGATCTTATCTGACTACACTTCTTTGTTTTAACCTCAAAATTTAGCTGGAAATTTCATTATCTTTCTTTTAAATTGCATAAAAAGATTACAAAACGACCAAAAATATTCTTCTAAAAATTAGACCTCTGAATTAACTAAAAATTTACCTAAGGAGACAGTTGCCTCCTTGAGTTCGACCTTGGGCTTGCCCAAGTAAAAAATCTGCCGCTCACCTTTAATTTCATATTAATTGAAGTCATTTTTGATGAAGTCTCGATTACTCGACTACAACAGACTTAACTTTTAATTTGATCAATAATTTAATTGAATTAATAAGGATAGACGAGGACTAATCAATTATGCAATATCCAATAACACAATTTCGATATTCAATTTAATTCACAAATTATAGACATGGAAGTTGATAAATTCAAACAAGAATGTGTATAATGATTTTTACATGGAAGCCCAAGCGGAATAGAACCATGATCCAGAATCATGTTCTAAAATTTTCCCTTCACTCTCTCAACGAAGCTTACTTCTGCTATTGTTGTTGAGCATAGAGAGTTTGAAAAGCTGACGAATATGTGATCCATCACTTTAGTTAGTTGAAAATACAACTTCGTCTCGAGTCATAAGTGCATTTGGTCTTTATAATTCAGAAATAGTATTCATGTAATTGTAGAGAAGTTTCATAAATTAGCATTTCATATTGCATTCTTATTCACGTGTATATATTAATCTAACTGATGAATCTCCATTTCATTGCTTTTATTCTTTCATTTTGGCCTTTAAACCCTATCTAAATGCATGTATATAGCATTATATTGTAGAAAATAGCATCTATTATTTATAATGTAAAATTATATAAATTATTGTATTTAAAGATAAGATAAAAGAATAAAGAAAATAAAAGGAAAAAGAAATGAAATACCATAGGTATCGAGTGACCTTAAACCTCGAGACCTAGGCATCATGATGACTAGGCCGACAAGGAATAAAGTATGAGGAGATGAGGGCATAAGGGCCAAAACCTAATTTTCAATCCCTCAATAAGCCAATTTGGGTCTATTTTATTCTTTATATTTATACATCAAATCAATAAACATTGTACATGAAAGTTATAGATAAAAATAAATGTAAAAATACAAATTTATTTTATATAAAAATAATGCACAATGTGCTTTGTATACTTAGAATAAAAAGCCAAAATCCGAACTTCACAGACATGTATCTCCTCCACACTGTATCAAAATTGACCAAAAAACACCTTTGATTGTATGTAACTTTTAAATAGCTATTGATGGAGGTTGTTTCATTCAATTTGGAGTTAAGATACAAGTTAGATTTTGGAACCCTATACATTATACCCAAATAAAATAATTATTTTATTTATTCTTTATATTTCACTATTTCATATTTTTATAATTTTGTAAATAATATATAAAATACCTGTACGCTATTAAAATAAAATAGAACCATTAGAATACAAAAAAATAAATACGTATAAAAATACATAGATGGACTATTCATACTTATAACTATATAATAAATATACATGTTTATTTAAGTATGCAAATAACTACATAAAAATATAATAAAATATATATATTTAACTGTATTTAAATAAGTTATATATAATTATGTAAATAAAATAATAAAATCTAAAATACAAAATAAAATTAAAATACATAGTATACAAGTAAATATACATATGTTTATATTTGTAAAATGTAACTTATAATAAATATACTTGTAAAAAGAATTGAAATCATATTAAAATAATACATAAAATAATAAGTATTTTTCATATTTTAACATAAAATTAATAAAAATCATTTAGTATTTTTTGAACTAATAATTGATTTTATTTCTGATTGTCTCCTAGTGTCCTACGTGGACCAATGGGAGGCCAGCCTAGGTTGACCTCAATCAACTCCCTGATCTTCCTAGGATTGTGTGTGTCAGGTAATAGGCCACTATTTTCATCGTTTTGCCCCCGTGATTAACCGCCCAATGTAACTTGGTTTCTCCACCAAAGTTGCTCCTTGATCATTGATCTTTCACGCGAATACATCACTTCTCTCTTTGGAGCCTCGAATCAAGTTACTCCTCGGTCAAAGCCATGCATTCATTTTGAATTTGATTCGTCCTACTCGTTATACCCCTCATATCCATCCCATCCATGTCGAGGAAGGTAACAACATCTCTCGAAGGATTTACAGCTTGCACACAACGAGGAGGAGTGCGAACGACATCTTGTCGGACCTCCTCCAACTGATGGTGTCCCCGGCTCCACTCTGGCTGATTGAGCCATAGGTAATGCTAGATTTAGGTAGCCAGTATCTTTAGCTTTATTTTCTCGCTTTTATTTCTCATTCCATTCATTCAAGTAGCCTAGATCTTTAGATTCGTAGTTCACCAGAGCTTTGCTCCGGCCACCATTTCCTTGTGCCTTCGTTGTCCTCTGACTCGCTTATCACCTTCAGCTCATTCCCCTTCATTACTGCTACACCCCAGAGCATCCTATTCACCTCGAGCCCTTCCAGATCGAGAGATTAGGTCTTCCATCATCGCCCTTTTGCCAGAGACCTCTGTCCCACCTCATTCTGCCTCCATTACGCCCAATAAAACCCCTAGAAGAATCATTCTTGTGTGTTGTGATTCTCTTGCAGGTATTGGAGGTCCAAAGCCTCAACCGAGGCAATTTTGTCAAAAAGGAAGGTATAACAGGTGCCCGAGCTTCACTAGAATTCCAAGACCCTCATTGAGTTCCACACTTATTCAACCACCTCCGGCACCTCCAGGGAGCTTCCAGCTTTGTTTTGCTACCCTTGGGGCACCCTATCACGAATTGAAGTTCGACCTAGGTTGTGTTCTTCCATGTTCTTCTAGAGAGGTTCACAACCGTCCGATCAAGCTTCACTCCAGGAGCCCCAGCTACCATCAGATTCAAGCTCCCTCTAGTGTTGATCCGTCGTAAGAAGATTGTGATAAAATTGAGTTGTTGTGGGGAGGAGGATTATCTAGGAATAACATGAGCATGTAAAGTGGTGGCTCAATTGGGATATAGATTATTTGATTAAAAATGAAAATGATTAATTATGAGGATTTATTCCAAGGGAATAATTAGAGGAGTATTTATGGGGCGCGAAGTTAGTGGATGTGTGATGAGTCAAATAAATGAGTGTTAATGTGATGTGGGGACATGAGTTGGTTGGTTAGATATTTAAATGTAGGATGTGTTAGGATTAGAATCATATTAGGATTAGGAATCCTAATGGGGTGTGACTCCTAATCCTAATAATAGTTGAGTTGTATTCTACTCATAGTCCTATTGAGTAAATTGCTATGGGGTTGTAACTAAGCTATATATAGAGGGGGTGGAGCCATTATCTCAACACTATCACAAGAACAATGTAACACCTAGAGAGAGAAGAAGAAGAAGAAAGTCATGAGAGAGCGAGAGGATGGAGAGAGTTGTACTCGTTCTATTTTATTGTGATCTTTCTTCTCCGGTGATCGTGAGAGGTGATCGACCATTGTTATATATGGTTATTCTTTCTTCATGTGCTTTCAAGTTGGTTAGTGTTTGCGCATCCACATCTGCATTTGTATAAGGTGGTCCGTATTCAAGAGTTCATCTGATATCCGAGAAGAGGCGATACCGATGGGTCGTGTCTCAACAACTGGCATCAAAGCTTGATTCGACGACAACGAGAGATACGACGTGGTAGATCAAAATGAAGAAGATACCGAATCTTGTCCCCAACATGAGGGTTAACAAGGCAAAGGTTGTATGAGAGCATGAGGAGGAACATTATTGATAGAGAGGGAGGGCGTTGCCCTTGAATCAATACAAGTTATTTCCTAATTTGAGATTTAACAAAGTATGATAGAATGAAACTCTAGACAGGAAGGGGGGGGGGGGGCATGTGCATGGCTTCATACAAACATGGGACCATAGCTGCCTGGCCCCCTACCCATCCCTCCTTCCCTACATCCATGCCTACAACAACTTACTCCGGATGCTTGATTTTGGCATGCTTTATAACCTACTTACTCATTTTTTAGTAATCGACCTGCTAGTGATGGCTCACTACATAAAAGTTTTTATTCCTCTTAATAGTTATATTAGTATAGTCAATGCATATTCTATGAAGATCTCGCAATTGTTCTGTTTCTTCTTCTAAAGTGTCTTGGGTGGCTCCCAAATGCAATTATTTTGGATTACTCTAATAGACCTCAAGGATGCCACTTGAAGCCTCTTTGGTTATTAAAGTCCTTTCTCATCTAAAATTTTAACCTCCATTACACGTGGTGGCAATATCTAAGGGTGCGCGTGATACGCGGGTTAAGGCGAGTTAAACTGGTAGAAGGTAACCCGTTTCTGGGTTTTGGTGTTTGGACATAGGGTTAAACTGGAGGTGGGTTCGAAGTGGGTTTGTGTGATATGATTGTATTGAAGTTTGAAAAAGTGAGTAGTTATTGTGATGTGATTGTATTGAAGTTTGAAAAAGTGAGTAAAGTGGAGTAGTTTATAATTTTTATATGATATGATGGTATAATATATTATTTTTTTGATAGAATTCAGGATGTAAGTTTGATTTTTTCAGTTTTTTTAAAAAGATAAAAAGTGGGGCCCACGTAAAAGTGAGAAGGAGTCCCTCCGCCCGAACGGGTCCTAAGGGCCCGTTCGGTTCGGGATTAAGTAGGAATAAGGATTCGAAATAAGGAGAATAAGAGTCTATTCTTTGTTCGGCTGGAGGATAGGAATAACGAGAATAAGGTGAAATAAAGGTAGGTAAGGTGAGATAAAGATATGAATAAGAGTAAAATAAGATGAAATAATGAGGAATAGTCGTACCACAAGGAACCGTGTCGGGAGGAAAATGACTCCTTATTCTCCTCTATTCCAACCCCCTTATCCTTGTACCGAACATGCCCTAAGGATTTTCTACTTACATGTTTCATTGTGCAATTTTGAAAACATTATTGTAGATGCCACCGACCCTCCAGAGTAAACATCACAAAGGACAAGCAACCGCTTCGATCTCCCATACATTGCTTGGTGGCCGACCTTGCAAATTTAGGTCAAACACACACCCTATCTTCTTCACTCGATCATGAACATTAATAGGTATGGCTAACTTAATCATGGAGCTTGCTCTTGTTTTCTACACGTGTCCATGACATTTTTCCCAAAAAATGTGCAGAATAATCAAACTAAATTAGAATTAAACTACAAGGGACGAAGTCACCAAACGGCAGGACTGTCGGGGGTAGGCATGTAATATATCTGAAAGTCAAGGGCGATTGCTTGTGAAGAGTAAAACAGAAACCCTAATCAGGACTACATAAACACAACCCCATCGCTTTCTCTCAACACCATCGCCGCCCGATTTCCCTCTCCCGTTGTTTGGCTCTCCTCCTCTGCCCTTCACACTCTCCAGCCTTTTTTCTCCTTTTTTGTGGGGGTTTTAGTCGCAGATTTCAAAGCAAGTCAGCTTCTTGTTTAGATCTCATCTTCCGGATCTGAACAACAATAATCTCAGAGCTTGCAATACTGAACTTCGTCGGCCTCACTCGCCTGGATTAGATTTCTTCCCGTGATTCTCCAGGCCCTTTAATGGCCGCCACATTCATGCTTCATTTCGTTTTTTCCCTGGATTCCAAGCAAGCGCACTCTGTCCCAAGACGATCCCGATGTCGTGTGGCAATTTCTACGTTTGCGAGATCGAGAGATTCTTCTTTCCGATTTTGACTTGTCTGGATCATGCTTGGCTATGTGATTATATAGACGCATGGTCGGAAAACATCTTTTCTCCATAGAGATTTCATTTCAATGTGTTGTTGATTTCTATATTTTCCTAGATAAGTTTCAGTTCTTGTTCCAAAACCGCAAACATATTCGCTCCGTTTCTGTTCCGGTGATGACACATCCTAGTAATCGAGGTGTTGATCACTCCAAGACCCTGTTTTGCAGGGAGAACCTACTTGGTAGTGGCTTCATCTGCATGAGATCACTGGATGATTCTGAGGAATTACTAGTCGCTCTTATTTTGTTGATTGATTACTTGTTTTTGCGATGGTTGACCGATATCGTTGAATCATAAGGTTGCTTCATCTTCATATTGTTTTACAATGTACTTGGATTTAAATTCAGCGCTAAATTGCGTGTTCTAGATCCGTTTGCACGTTATCATTACAAACATACGACTATTATCTTAGTTTCAATTTTAGACTTTCTTTTTATGTGTTTGGAAGCAAGCAAATCAAAATGGCTTTTATTATCAAATGGGAACTGAAGGAAATTGTAAATTTGTGTGTGCCGATGATTTAGATGCGAATTACTTGATTCTAATTATTTCCCTGTTTGTCATTACAAACCTATCTATTGAACGGCATGAACAACTGTTCTGGATGCAAGCTATCTAGAGTTGCTGTCCGAATGAAGATAATTTTAGAAATAATTCTTTCTTTTTTCCCATCTGTTTTTAAAGATTAATAATATATATAATCTTCGAGTGTGAAGTACCTGTTTAATATTGTTTGATAGGTGCTACTTGAAATATTATTACTAAGTTATTGTTGATGGTTTTTATCTATTCGGTTTTCTTAACGGTTATTGGGTGACTATTTATTTAAAAGAATATATAAATTTTATTGAAAAGCTTAATGCCTACCGAAGGAATTCGATGATCATTGAAATTTCTACTTAATATCGATTTCTGACATAATAAGCAGGTCAAGAGGCTTGATTTTTATGTTTTGGAGGTCAGGGTCGTCAGATGAAGGTCGACTTGGTGTGGATGAAGGTGTATGCACAACTTAAGTATAGTTGTGCACGAGCAAAAAATATTGATGGTTGAGTTGAAATATACGTAATTTTAGGAAGATTGGGCCGAAAAATCAATAGCCAAATATAAAAAGGATTTTTGTTAAGTAAAAAAATGGGCAAGGTTCCATACGACTTTCTGAGGATTGGGATATAACACAAAATGGCGGAAAACTAGGGATGCAATTGTTTGGGGTTATGTTTTGCATCCTCCTTTTAATAGGAGACAGATATATATATTTTTCATTTTCGTGGATATAGATTTATGTATGCTTTGGCTTTGAAAATAATGGAACAATTTTTGATGTCATATCTATTGAAAAATTGCATGAGGTTGATTACAAGTTAAAATATTGGAGGGTATTAAAATACTTGGTCAACGAAAAATTATTGCGTGTAGTCTATGTACACATCAATGTGCAACAAAGCAATTATAGGCGAGTTTTAGTTGTTCATGTTTTGTTTTTTTATTTAATTTTTTTAGATGTTTTGGTATTTAGTTTTAAAAGAATTTTAATATGAAAATATTTGTTGTATTTTTTATCAATGGCGCCCCTCATTTTTTTAATATCATTTGCTTTATTTTTTTCAAAAGTCAGAGATACGTCTTTTTGTAGCATTTGTTATACCCTTAACTGAAAGGTAGAACTAATTTTTCAAGAAGGTAGGGTCATAATTGTTATTTTAATAAAAGGATAGGTAAAATAATATTGTAGTATCTCTTATGGGTACGAACTGTAAAAATCTTTTTTTTCTTTAACAATTTTGTATAGCTATTGAGAGAGATTTTTTAATTAAATAAAATCAATAAGATAAATCAATAGATAACTAGTTTATATACTTTTTATGTTATCCAATTAGGTTAATTACTTTCAATCAAGAAAAGCATATTATAAAACCATACAAAATAAAAGTTGGAACATTATTTATGCTCATTATGAGTATATTTTTTTGGGTTAAAAAATCAGATAATATTCGATGTCTACCATTTTTCATTGATTATGTGTTAAATATCATAATTGAAAATTGAATGCAAATAGTTATTTTTATTGTTTCATTTGTAGAGTCTACCATTGTAAAATTCCTAATTTTCTTTATTTAAATTTATAGCTTTTAAAATGAATGAATAATGCTTTTAATATAATGTAGCTACTTGCATTCAATTAAAAGTATAAAATTGATGAATTAAATTTCTAACAATATAGGGAATTTTACCTGACAGACCCTATAATCTTTTCTAATTATCTCTACGATCTTTGAAATATCGTAATTCCTCTTTTGACCCTGTAAAATTGTTAACCCTTATCCTACAAACCTTGCGGTTAAGCCCCGTTAATTTACCTGTTAAAATTGACCAGATTTCGTTATGTTCCTTTATACTATTCCATTTTGTTTATTAAATTTACATTGAGTGCCATTCCATCATCCAACACCCCCGGTGACGGAGGCCTCGTTGCTGTTGTGCTGCGTTCCATCCCCCTGCGGCCCGGTGATGCTGCTCCCCTTGCCCCCCGGTCGCCGCTGCTGCAATGGAGGCCTCCCTCTGCCTCCGCTGCTGCTATGGAGGCCCCCTGCCGCGTCGATGGAGGCCCCCACCATGTCACCCCGTTGGTGCTTCACACCCCCTCCGCCGCACGTAGACGATGGAGGACTGTAGCCTCCCACCTGCTCCCCTTCCGCGTGCGATGAAGGACCCCCCCTCCCACCCCCTGCGTGATGGAGGACCTCCCCCTCCCCGGCCGCTGAAGCCCCCACCCCGCATGATGAACACCCCCCTGGCCGCTGAAGCCCGCCACCCCCGCGCTGACGACCCCCACCTCCCCTCCTCGGCGCTGAAGCCCCCACCCCTCGCGCGGGCCGCCCCAGCTCCCCAGCTCCGCGCGATGGAGGACCCCCCTCCCACTCCTGCGCGATGGAGGACCCTCCCCCCTCCCGGCCGCTGAAGTCCCCCACCCTGCGCGATGGAGGACCCCTAGCTCCCCCTTCGCGCGATGGAGGATCCCCCCCCGACCGTCGCTGATGGAGAGCCCCCCCCCCCCCCCCCCCCCCCCTCCCCCACACCGCCGACAATGGAGGCCCTCCCCCTGCAGTCGCTGCTTCGGTCCCCCCACAAGAATGACTGCTGGATTTCTTTCCCATTTTTTATTTTGGCTAATCCTAGTCGTATGATGGTTAATTGGATAGGTTAACTCAAGATTAACTCAAGTATTTGACTCAAATATAATTAAATTGACGGCAGGGTTTGTTGGGTAAGACGGAGCAAGTTTACGAGGCCGAGAGAGGAATTACGATGTTTTTAAAGGTCGTAGAGGTAATTAGAAAAGATTACAGGGTCTGCCGGGTAAAAATCCAACAATATAATACATTTCCATCAATCTCATTCTTGTTAGGCTCGTCAATCTCTAAACGTATATTGTGTTATCATTTGAATACATGCAAACTTTTGAACTAAATAATTAATGATATCAAAGAACTTCAAGAAGCATAGAAGATGAAGATTATATTTAATAACTAAATTCCTTCATATTAGGACAATTAAAAGTATTTTAAATTTGATTACTTATATCAATTGTAAATGTGAAATTAGATATGAAGTCAACATTGAAATATATTTTAAGTATTTCTATCTTATAAATATTTAGAAAGAATGTCTATATATGTGTGTGTATGTATGTGTGTGTATATATATATATATATATATATATATATATAGGGAAAATTTCAGATAAGGTGCACCTTTCCTTGCTATAAGGAAAGCCACCAATCTTGACCGTCTGATCTGGATCGACGGCTTTGATAGGTAGGTTATCAGCCCTTCGAAACCACTGTGAATACCACTCCCGGTTTTCTATTTTTGGTAAACTAATCAAGGAAAGGCGGAATCAAATATATCAAAATCACAAAGACGTCATTAAGTAATCTACTTCCTATTTTTAGATTCGAGAATCCGGCATTTACTCTACCTAATTTTACTAATTTTTACGGTATGTGGTTTTGTGTAGATAAGTGTATTTCATTTTTTTCGTTTAATTTTTTGGTATTCTCAGTCGTTCTTCGTCATGGAAGATCCGTCCTCTTCACGTTTCCAAGTACGAATTCTTTCGTCCTTCTTTCCATTTTTTCAATGCTATTCTTTATAAAAATTTAGAAGAAATTTTTTTTGCATCGTTGTTAGTACATAGTATTCATTGGTTCGTTCAAAAATATATTTATTAGTTAATTTTCGTAAGATCAATTTGTCTTATATCATGCTAATTGAATGTTTTTCAAAATTTCTTATATATCAGAAGATGTTATCTATTCATTTGAACCCATGTTAAGGAATCGTTTTATTTTATATTGGATAATGTATTTTTAATAAAAAATAATTAATTATTTTTAAAGTAATTCATTTATTTAACAAGTTCATGATTTATTATATAGTAATTTTCATCCTCTAATTATCTTAAGATTCATAACATTAAAATTTATTTTGATATTGTATTTTTTACGTTATAAAATGTATTTGGTCGTTCAACTTTGTATTTCAAAGTTAAAATAGTAATGTACGGGATATAATTTACTGGTTCGTTTTGTAATAGTTTATATTTTAATGATCTCTAATGTATTGTATTGTTATAATTTGTAAATCTATGTAAATTAAAAGCAATCGCAACGCTATTTTCACTTGTGAATTCAAATTTTTAATCAAGTTCGAGTAATACTGTTAAGTTTTTTTATAGAAATATTTCTCTTTCAAACTTGTTTACAAAGGTAGAGCTCTTGTATGCACATATTGTGTTATGCGTTGTCATATAGTATCTTTCGGAGACATATCGCATTAGAGTGATAAAAAATATCAATTAAATGACAAGTATTGCATATATGTGAATATTCATTTTGTATTCCTTTGCATTGTTTTGTATTGTAGTACATATTATTGTAATTATTTGTAATTTAAATTAACAAATTGAGCTTATCAGATTACAAGTCGTAGGTTTAAGGTAGGTTTTACTTATAGTGTGAAGCTATGTTTTAGGAATTTTTCAATTGGTTTTGGTAGTAAGAGTTGAAATTGTAAATGCAGAAAATGTGTTGTGGATTGTTATATTGTAATTGGAAGTGTTTATATCATAAATTTGTTTACAATTTCGTTATAACTGGCAACAATTTCACAAAGTCTTGGATTTTTGTTGTATTATTTTGCAGGGTTTTGTATTGTGTGTTATTAATTTGTAAATCTTAGAAATTTTAATGTACACAGAACGACAATAACAGATGCGATTATGTATACAGGTCGTACGTTTTTGATAAGGTTATAATTTATTTTTGGTATGTTTTATATTTGAAATTCGAATTAATTGTAGAACTGTTTAGATTTCAAAATATTTCAAAATATTTAATTTTATGTTAAACGCTATTTGTCCTCCTTAATCTTAGCTAATTAGTTAGTTCGAATACCACTCCTACCTTTTCCTTGGTGGTTTTAATCTCATCCATTAGATCCCCATCTTATGGTCATTATGAGTGGCTTTCCAAGCACTAAGGAAAGGTGCACCTCATTGGAAGGGCCCTCTCTCTCTCTCTCTCTCTCTCTCTCTCTCTCTCTCTATATATATATATATATATATATATATATATATATATATATATATATATATAGGGAAAACTTGAATTGAGGTGGCACCTTTCTACAAAGATGGTGCGACACCTCTGTTTAGCCGTCCGATAATGATCAACGTCCCTCATCAAAACCACTAATTCTCTCCCAAAACCACTTATCTAATCGGAGTCTATATGCCAAATTTAGTAACATGTCTCTCTCTTTCAATTTGAATCCCGGATTTCATGCTATATAATAGCGTATTCAATTAATTACTAAAACCACCATACTAAAAATAGTGGCGCTCACGATCGAGAGCCCCACCCGCAGGCTATGGGTGCAGCCGCAAGGAGACGAGGTGGAGGTCGGTGCGGCCAAGCTGCTGGTGGCTGCGACTTGGTGGTGTGCGACTGAAGGCAAGGAGGTGGCGTGGCGACGGCGAGAGGTAGGCCGACACACGACCAAGTCGTCGAGGGAGATGTGGGGGAGGGCAGAACAGGGGATTTCACAAAATCCCCTGTTTTGCATGCATTTGTTTAGGGTGCGCGAATAAGTGATTAATCGGTTGATGAAAGTTCGCCAAAAAATTCAAGAAAAATCACCGTTGCGTTCGCAACGTGTGATTTATCCGTGAAAGTGTGATTTGTTTGGTGATTCTGTGATTGGAAGAAAGATGAATCGAGGAGAGAGAGAGAGTGGGTGTAGAAGAGGAAAAAGAAGAGAGGAAGAATCGTCTCGCTACTGGAAATCTTTATTTTTTCCATTACAATCTTTATATATTTTGATACCTTTTAATGTCAAGTTTTAAATGATGAGGACGATTTCTCGGTTATTTTATGTATTGCATTTAAAAAATATGTTATTTTTAGTTTCGTTTGTGCTACTTTAATTCTTTCATTTATATTATACTTGTTCCTGATATATACATTTTTTGGACCAATCTGAATATCCATGTTACATTTTTTCACAAAGTTTTATATTTATGTGCTATCCATGTTAAATAAATAGTACATATTTCACTTTCATATACTTTATTTTACATTCTGTTTATAAAGTTTTACGTTCACTCAAACGCATGACCAACACTCGCTCAAAATGAAGAATCGTGGGTACATAGCTACATCATTTCATTAACATATTTTACAATTGTAAAGTATGTTTTACATTTAACTCAGTTATTACACAATTGTCTGATATTTTCTTACAGTTATTTCCATGCGTCTAATTGAATATTACTGATTCACTTTATATTTGCAGATCAACATAAAATTTTACAATGTAAGCGTGGATTTTACAAAATATGCACAAAGTTTACAATGACTGACGAATTTTGATGGACCCACGACGTTGGGAAACATATTGGATGGACATATAAAATAATTTATACATTAATAATAAGCAATCTATTTTACGAACATCACATGAATTTTACAAAACAGAACCCCTAGACATCAAACTGATTTTACAAAAAAAAGTATCACAGTTTACAAACATTGCTCTAACAGAATGTTCTCAAATAAGACTACAAAAAAGTTTCAAATAAATAATGCGGTTTACAAAAAAGATTACGAAATTTACAAAAAATATAATTACAAAAGCACATAATAAAAGCACCTTATATTTAGGAAACACATCTACTCAAAAAATACAAATCTTCGTCAGATTTGGACATTTTTGCGAATATTAGTGGTTACGCGTTTGTAATTTATAACACAGAATTGTAAAATATCTTAAGCATTTGTAAATTGTTAACGGTTATTTCAAAATATGGACATTTATTTCATCCGATAATTCTGGAAAATTCTGTACGTCACTCGATATATACTTAAATATAGAATGATCAATGACGTGTAATTTACCAAATTAGCAATAATTTAATCAGCACCATAATAGGAATGTTAGTTGGCACGAAAACCACCTACTGGTTTCAATCTCATTCGCACACGCATCATCCGACGGCTTAAGATGGCACCTTTCCATAGTCAAGGAAAGGTGCCACCTCAATCAAGTGCACCCTATTATATATATATAGGAAATTTATCCAGAGGGCACTGTGCCGATTTGGGTCGTGGTAAGCCTCTATTTCCAACCGTCAGATTTGTATCTCTCAATCCCTTAAAAATAGGAACCATAACCAAATGGAAAGAGAAGCTAATTGGAAATATTAAGCAATTCTTAAATTAGTAAACGTTTATGGAAACGTGTGTTGATAGATCAACGAGAGGCGGTTGATCTTGCATTTTTCGATCTAGCGATTTGCAAAGTGAGGCGATGAATCATGTTAAAGAGAGGCGATCGTTTTTTATCTAATGCAAGGTATTGTATTTTGATTAGATTTTTATTTTTCGCATTTTGATTTGAATCTTATAATATGTAGAAAGAATTATTTTTTTGGATATTTTGATTTGAATCTAACTGATTATAGACCATATTTTGATTTTTTTATGTTTCTGGATCATGAGTTGATACACGAATTTGTAGTCCATTGAATCTGATTGAATTTGATACACGATTTGTAGTCCATTGAATCTGATTTGAATTTGATACACGATTGAATCGTATTTTTATGACTGATTTGAATCTGATTGAATTTGATACACGATTTGTAGTCTATTGAATCTTTTCGAAGGTATTTTGATTTCATACAATAAAAAGTTACTGATGTATTTAAGTAATTTACTTACAAGATATATTTATGTTATAATGCTAACACACTTATTACTTTTAATGTGTTACTTTGAAAATATACCGAGTTACTGATGTATTTAAGTAATTTACTTATAAGATATTTTATGTTACTAATGATAACACAATTGTTACTTTTAATGTTTTACTTTGAATATATACTGAGTTACTGATATATCTACTTATTTTACTTATAAGATATTTTATGTTACTACTACTATCAAAATTGTTACTTTTAATGTGTTACTTTGAAGATATACTGGACTATTACTGAGTTACTAACAATTCATTACAAGTTACTTGTCAATAATCAAACGTTACTAACATTTCATTTACAAGTTACTTGTCATTGAATGATTCTTACTGAAGCGAGTATATTGCTGAGTTACTAACAATCATTACAAGTTACTTGTCATATAATAAATGTTACTAACAATTCATTACAAGTTACTTGTCATTCAATGATTCTTACTGAAGTGAGTATATTGCTGAATTACTTTTCTTTATACAATTCTTACTATTCACGGATACAAATTAACTTATTGTTTCTTGCAGAACAATGCACAATTTGGTGTCTTGAAGAAGCTGTTGTTATGACGAGGAGCGAGAGCAAAACAACATCATCTAAATGAACTAGAAGACAGTTGACATTTGGATGTTCACCATATAACTATAATTAAGTAATTTATGGTGACTTCGGTAACACTTGACGTATTACAAGTAATTAAATAGGCTACATAAGTAAAGAATGTGTGATTCGATAGTAATTTCAAAACAAAGAATAAAACAAGTAAGATACATAGAAGCATCAGTAACATATAATAAATTGTAGGTAAAAGAAGGTAATGGAATAAGTAAGTTGGAATAAGTATAAAAAATCACGTAATCAGTAACTTATGTATTGCTATCAGTAACAGTCGATACATTATAAGTAATTAAAAATGTTATATAAGTAAATAAGAGGTGCTTCAGTAAGACTCAAAGTATTGAGTAACTATAACATTAGTAACAATCAAAATGACTTCAGTAAAATGTACATTTGTAATCAGTACTTATTGTATGGACATTAGTATTTCACATACTTAATTACTGATCCCACAATAAGTGTTACTTGAGAACTGAATATGTATTATTTGAGTAACATGAATGAATTACTGATCTCTGTACAATGTAATATTACAGATGTAAAATAACTATAGATTCAGTAACAATCATAAATGCGTTCAGTAATATGTATATTTGTAATAGGTAATTATTGTATGGACATTAGTAATTGACGTAATCAATAATTATAATCAGTATTTATCTTTCTTAATCCAAACGTGGAATGATCATTCCATAAATAGAATATATGCCGACAATAATTTAAATGCGCATTTTTTATCTTACTAAAATCGACCACCTATTTTTAACGAAATGATTTAATTCGAATTCTTATTATGTTAATAATGCATGCACATTGTTAAATGCCAAAACCGTCCCCTTCCAAATAGAACCGACACATACACGTGGCGAGCCCACGTTTGGTGCTCACCACGACCCAAATCGGCACAGTGCCCTCTGGATAAGCCCTCCTCTCTCTCTCTATATATATATATATATTAAAAGAGAATAACGGGGTTGCCCAAGGGGTAGCTAATAAGTTGTCCCTGCCTCTTTTTAGTCACTATTTTATCTATATCTCTTTTAAAATTGGTTAGAAACAGAGACTTATATTACTACAATAAGACATTAATTTTTAACGGTTTTATAATTGACTTGTTATAACACGGTTCGAAATGCTAAAACTCAATGAACATCACTTGATGCACGATTGTCTAAAGATGAAGCAATTGGTTGAGATCTGAGGTAGATTAACCTCTGTCATCAAGAACACCCACAAAAGTTTGGGTCGTACTATAGGAGGGGGAGGGGTGCAGGAGAGCTCAGTGGAGGATTAGGTGGTGGTGGAGCAAGGGGGGTAGATGATGAAGATGGACATTGGAGGAAGGGGCAGAGGATTGAGAGGGATGCTGGATGAGGGGGTGTAGGGGGGGGGGGGGTGTGGAGCAAGGGGGTAGAGGATGGATAATGATGTCGGAGGAGGGGTGATAGAGAAGGGGGCGATGGAGGAAAGGGGGTGCTGGGAGGAAGGGTGTAGAAGAGGATCATCGGTGAAGAGGAGGTTAGGGAGGGGAGTGTGAGGGGAGTAATGAATGGAAAGACCTTTTAAATTTTAATTTAATTCCCCTTGCATCTTCAAAGTTAATAGTTGTTTGGGTTGGATATGGACGACAACTATTTGAGGGATTAAGTGATCATTGTTGAAGAAGTCCATTAACATGTTATTCTAAAAAAGGAGATGTTTAATTGATATAACAATATCTTTAAGGGATGGAATTAATATGAAACCATTAAAAATGCATGTACATAAAAATGATTATTTTAGGCATTTTAAGGTATCTAAATTTTATGTTTTATATTCTTATTTTGATTTTCTTAATATTTACAAAAACTAATTTATAAAATAGCGACTAAATATTTAAATCTTAGTGTATTTTCTTATGTTTTTAGTTTTTAAGAAAAGAGAAATATATATATATATATGTACATATTGGCGTGATTTCCTAGTATTTAGGTTTCTTTATACAAGGTCAAATTTTTTATCTTTTTCTTACTTTTTTTATTATTCTTTATTAGGACTTAAAATCTAATTTTCAAAAATAAACTCTGAATCCTTTGATTTGTTTTTATTTGTAGATAATTTGACGCATTAATTCAAAGGTGAGTATAAAGTTTCGTAGGAGACTGTATGAGGGAGACATTCAACTTATATTAATTAAGTCTTTTGAAATTAGATGGTGGATTTACTTGTAATTTTTGTAAATTAGTATTTTTTAATTATTTTTCATTCACTAAGATTAGTTATGCACACACTCGAATTTATTTCGTGAAATTTAGATTTCACATGAATTAATAAATATGTGAGAATATTATACAAGTTATTTATTTTTTTGTGATTATTATATTCTAATAACTGCTTCTTATATACATTTGCAAGGCATAAAATTGCATGCATTTGATAAGAATTGAGCTCTATATTCTACTCTAAGGTAGATGAAATAGGGTTTCATCAAGAGATAGAGTTTGTTTTAAGGTATAGGTTTGTTGTAGGAAAAGAAAGAGAGTGTTTTTTGACATGTGAAAAAAGCACACCTCAACTAGGTCCAATATTGAGAATATCAAGAATATTGGAAGGTCTAGAGAGTGAAAGACAATGTGCATCATTTGTAATGTGACACAATGCACTAGAGTCCACATACCATTTAGTTGGCAAGTATGATGATGAAGCATGCGAAAATCGATCCTATGAAGTGGTGGTTAAACATCTGCTAAAAGTTTTAAAGATGCCTGAGTAAGAACTATGAATAGGAACCCCACACATATGGCAATTGATTCAATTGCACTTATGTGGTTAATTATAAATAATTGTTTCTATGAAAAAATGTATATTTTACCTATTTTATATGATCTGAAAATCATATTAAATTACCAGCGCTCAGAAAATTGCCAAAAATTCACGGATAATAGAACTAGTTGTTATTACATTATACACAAAAAGTATTCTATTGCATGCATCATTTGCTCTGTAAAATTCATTTTCTGATATTGAGTGATTAATTTTTATAAGTATTAAACTCAACATTTTTATGATTTAGGATTTTTCTTAGATAATTAATATATTGATCTATCTTGTATAATTTTATTATTTGAAAATACATAGGTTTAATATTTATTATAATTTATTACTATGTTTCGTATTATTTGCACTATTTACTTCATTAAATATTAATATTGCATCAAAAATTCCAAAAAATAACATTACATTCATTTTATCAATATTCACATCTCGACCAAGTTTTGTAATTTTCAGACAACATTTAATTAGAAATTTCATATTAGTTCTTAAATTTGGCCACATTTTCATTTGCATTCAAAATTTTGCATTAAAAATACAAAAAAACTTCCTCGAAATCCACACATCGAATTAAATAGACTTAAACATAGGTTGCTCCCTCGTCAACCCTACGACTTGTCCATATGAAATAAATATAAAACCACATCATGTAGATTGATTAAAAAATGAAGTTATATTTCCTGATTGATTTCGATTATCCACCTAAATGAACGACACATTTTATTCACATATTAATTCACACAAATTAATAGAGGATTTTCCGGATTCATCACTGATGCACTTGCTTGCACTAAGTGAAGGAAAGAAGAATGGGATCAATGATAATAGAAGAAAGATGCGAAGATCCTTCTCTTCATTTAACATGGAGTAAGAATCTATCTTTCTTCGCATTTCAGGAGCAAACACTCTAAAGAAGAATGAGAGATTTTAAAGAATGAATTTCAAGGATCCGTTAAGATAATTTCTATCAAAATTTAATATTTATAGAGAAAGTTTAATAATATCTAAATAAAAGATGGTGAAAACCATCCAAGAGTTATTTTTAAATCTTTCAATTATATAAAGCAAATATGAAGTTATAGAGATATTATTGCCGATAAAAAGATTGTTGAAAACATGCTAAGAATCTTGCATATTAAATTTAATCAAATTGATGCTTCTATTGAAGAATTCAATGATGTTATCTTCTCTCTCAATATATGAGTTAATGGGCTCACTTGTAGCATATGAGTAAAGAATTAGCATGTTTATCGCTCAACAATTGAAGCAAATATTTCAACTTAAATGAGAATCTCCAAAAGTAAATAATGAAGATCATAACAAACAAAGAAGACAATATAAAAGAGATAAGAGAATAATGGAAGACACGAATCCTACAGAGGTCAAGACAATGAAAGATAAAAAGGATGACATAATTAAAGAGCTTCATGTACATGTAAATCTTCTATTCATTGCATTATTTTTAAAAAGATAATTATGAATTTAATGTTGGACATGCGAGCCCACGGCGAGCCATTATGCAATAAATGTTATTGCGAACATCATTCCCTGATCTGAAATGAAGAATAACTAATTTGCATAATAGGTCCCTCTATACAATTAGGGTTATGTACCATAACCATCTTTATGATCATAAGCTTTGATTCATTAAATGAATCATAGAGGCTGGTGCTTGGATTAATATCTAAAGAGTTAGATAGAGGACTCATCAAGCACCGTCAAATGATTATTAAGAGATGATCTCCGGCCTAAGTAGGAGATGACAATCGTTTCTCACATAGGTTGATATCTGACCGACCTCTTGATGCATGTCCTCTGCATGGGAATAGTGATTCGGAGATGTCAAATTAGTTAGGTCAATGGGTTGACTTAGCGAGATCGAGATAACCTAAGTCCTATGTTGAATACTGTCACAAATAGGCACACATCCTCAAACCAGAGACATATGTATTACTATATGCCTGAGTATGTACATTTGACAGACCATTAGGTTGATGACCTAATCAAGGTTTATACACCGGCGAGCTGGTGTGCATATAAGGGCATATGAGTAATATGATCTTTCAAAGGGATCATACAGGTTCACTTATGAACCGGAAGACATGAGCTCACTCATAAGATATTGGGACCGATCAAATTCCATGCACGGTCGTCGTGCTTTAGAAGCATGACAAGAATTTGAAGGTATGATATATGCTTTGGGAAAGCATATGATCGATATCAAATCCCAATGACCAAGATTGAGAAACTTGATGATCAAATCCTGAAGAAGACAATGTAAAATTGATCTCCATCTTCAGGTTGATCATTGGTCTTCCAGTATGCAGGATGTGCAGGTATTGGGAATACCTGAGGGTGATGTGATCATAAACGACTGTATAACCATGACGCTTCCAGTCCGAGGGAGTGATGAAACAGGTCTGGATTTTTGTGACTCCTCTCAGTAGAGAAGTAACTTGATCTTAGTCCAAGTGTTAGACATTGATCTGAATGTGATTCAGATGCAATGAGAATATTAAGTATACGGACTTGATTTAATCAAGCATCTGTGGGAGGTCCGTTAGATCTGGATTTGAGATGAGATCTCAACATCCAAGTCACTATACGTGGAACAATACAATCACCCTGTCCTTATCTCCAAGTATCTGCGGAGAAAGCACATTATTCTTGAAGGAGTTCAAGAATAATTCCTATGATGAATTTAGTATCCAAGCAAGAAGGTCTTGATGATTAAATGAGATTTAATTATCAAGTATAATATGAATAAGATTCATATTATGAGAATGATTGTCCAAGATAATTAAATGAGATTTAATTATCAAGTATCATATGAATAAGATTCATATTGTGAGAATGATTATCCAAGATAATTAAATAGGATTTAATTATCAAGGATAAGCAGATCATGGATAGTGCTATCCAGAATATCTGTGTATATTATAAATGGGATTTATAATATATCAGAGAGAGAGAAACATTGTAAATAACATTTGTTAATTATTAATGTTAATTGGATTCGTATTAGTTAATTAATTGGAAATGTAATTTACAAATTAGTTTGGGATGCGAATATGATTCACATATTTTTCAATGGCATGATTGAAATATTCACAAATTAATTTGGAATTAATTTGGTGGATATTATTGCAATAAATTGTATTGCAATTTATTAAAAAAATAGGATAAAATTAAAAGGAGACAAAAACACCACCAAAAAGAGGTGGCGTCACCTATGACTTAGTCATATGTGACTCCCCCTATTTTGTAGGATGGTTTGTTGTCTTTCTTATTTTGTTATCTTGTTATCTCTTATAATTAATTAATATAATAAATTGTGTTGATAATAATTCAACATATATATAATTTAATATAAATTAATGTTGTTGATTTTTAACCAATAACAATCATGGCCGTTGATTGGCACATGGATTATCATAACCGTTGGATCCATGTATGCCATGGATTGAGATCCATTGGATCCCAAACTAATATATAAGGAGGGCAACCCTAGCCCTTTGGAATATACGACTAGATAGAGTACACGCCTACTCTACTCTCTCTCTCATTCTCGTCCTCTCTTCCTCTCTCTAAGGTGGCCGTCCATCTATGTGTTGAGAATGAGAGAGAGAGAGCTTCTCGCCTTCGCCTTCGACTACTCGAGGATCTCCATCTTCTTTGGGGCAACTTGCTCTAGAGGAAGACGATGGATTTCATTGGACGAAATCAGGAGATTTGGGGCTTGGATCTTCGTCGAGGATTGCGGGAGTCACGCGTCTCATCATCGCGCCCACAAGTGCTGTCTCCGTGGATCGGACTTGAGACAGAAGGATCTCATGCTTTAGAGATCTCGTGATTGCAACCACGCTTCGAGAGGTATTCCTAATACTTTGTGGTTTGATGAAACGATCCAATAAACGTTCTTGTGATCATGTGGTTTCATCATGTGATTTTTTTTTTAAATTCTGCCGCACCTTGCGACTAGTGCGACTAGTCGCCCCGATCGCATAAGATGCGATGGTCACGCTTCCGTGATGCGTTTGAGGATTCTCAATACCCTTCATTTAAGAACTATAGATTTCGATGCACAAAGCGTAAGATTACAAATCATTCTCAAAGAGACTGATGGTTCCAAAACAACGAGTCGAAGTATATTGCAAAAGATGATGCTTCTATTCATACTCTTCTTGCATGAATACAAAAAAATATCTAAAGATATTTGGTATGTCGATAAAGTGTTGCAATAACCACATAATAGTGAACAAAGATACATTTGTGAGTAGGGGTGTAAGAAAATTCTCAAGTTTGATATTCGCTCAGGTTCGACTCGCTAAAAGTTCGATTCAGATTCGGTTCGGAAATAAACGAACCGAATCTGAACACAAGTTTAGGCTCGATTAAATAAATGAACCGAACCTAAAAATCATAGGTTCGCTCAGGTTCGATTCGTTAAAAGCTCGATAAACATACACATATACATATTTACAAATCCTTATCCGTAGAAGTGAATTTTTTTGAGATGAGTGGTTTTTATCCCAGGGTAAGTGAATTTTGTCTAGAGATAACTAGATATTTACAGGATAACTAGGTTTTATCTCGGTATAAACTATCCAAAAATAAATAGTCACATCGTATTTACAACATCTATCATCTATGATACTTTTCCCTTCTTTATCTTCAAATGAACAGAACAAGTACAAACATTACTTATCGAATATCTCTGCATTATTCTTATTCCTTATCCCCATCTAAATAGATATAAAATATATTATAATTATACCTTTTTCAAAGAGACGAATCCTTATTAATCTAATTTTTTCAAAAGATGAAGATGAGTTAGATAAAGAAAAAAAACTAAATGAATATTTATTATAACTGTAAATACACATATATATTTTCATTTCTCTTCTTTTCACTCCCTCTTATTAGAGAATTCTTAAGTTCGATATTCGCTTAGGTTCGATTCGTTTAAAAAGAGTTCGATTCGGATTCGGTTCGAAAATAAACGAACCGAACCTGAACACAAGTTTAGGCTCGATTAAATAAACGAACCGAACCTAAAAACATAGGTTCGCTCAGGTTCGGTCCGTTTATACCCCTATTTGTGAGCACTGAGAAAGGACATAGTTCGCAAATTAAGCTTGTAGACGGAAAGAAAAAAATGTCAAAAACATAAAAGTTATTGTAGTACTAACAAAGAAATGTACTTCTAAACTCGTTCATGAGTTCTCTATATTCAAGGCTTAATTGAGAATCTTCTAAGTGTGGACCAATTTATGAATAATGGTATTTCTCTAAAATTTGACAATGGAGTATGCGAAATCTTTGATAAAAGAAAAAACTACTAATTGCATATATTAAAAATAGCTCTAAATAACGTTTTTCCATTATCAATGCCTTTAAAAGCAAGCTATGATATAAGGCACAATTGAGGATGATTCCTTATTATGACATCTAAGATTTGGAACATTTAAAATTTAGAAGTCTGATGCTATTAAAGCTGAAGAACATGGTTATTAGATTCCCATTCATCAAGAAAGATGAAAGCATATGTGAAGATACATATATGGGAAGATGCGTAAATTTCCATTTACGAGGACATCATGAAGAGAAAATCTCCACTTGAGTTGATATACTCAAATGCATGTGTGATGAATCTCAGATTCATCAAGCTAAAATCAAATTCTCAATCCCCTAAGCCTAAGCAATTCAATAAAAATCACCAACCATTCATTAATATTAACTTGCACTATATTGTATATATTCTGTATATAATTAACATACATTCAATCCTATTTATTGTATTTAATTTCTAATACTTTTATTTATTTTTTATTTTTTAAAAGCCCCTAACAATTAGTATTAATATTATCAATATTTGTTTTGACCTTTAAAAGAGATAAATAATTCAAAAAATCTCAAAACCAAAAAGGCATTGTTTTTAACCAAAAAGGCAGTGTTTTTATCTTATAAATACTCTCAAAAATACATTTTTGTACAAATGACTTCTGTTGACTTTTTGTTCAACATGAAACTTCTAGATCTCATCGAGATCTACAACTTTGATGTTTTGATTTTTTTTCTAATTTTATCTCTAACTATTTCTTTTATATTTTGCTTTAGTTTACTATTTTAGAATTTTCTGGAGCGGCCACATGGCGTCCTATGGGTTGTCGACGTGGCATTCTCCTCTCGCCACCCGACCCCCATCCTGACCATCTTATCACCTCTACCCGCCTCCATCACAACCGTCCCTCTTCCCTTCACTTCAGTCATTAGATCCTACCCCGAGATCGACTCCCCGCCACTTCCTCGCGCCTCAATCTCAGCCACAAGATCCTCATTCCATCCTATGACTCTACGCTCTCCACGTTAATCCACCCTCACCACCGTATGATCTGATCTTTGATCAGATCCTCACCGCTCGTCCGCTGCCAGCCTTATAGTCTCAAGATCAGATTTCTGGATCTGATCTACACCGCACACCCGCGTCTCTATTTGAACCATTGGATCGCATGATTTAAGCGTCCAGATCCTGTCACCCTACCTCCAGCGCACCCCGCTTCCAAGCGTTATGCTTGTAGCGACACCACCCCTTCCATTTCAGCTCCGCCACCGTCGCATCTCTCCGCTACCTAACGACCGCCCCTTGTATCTGTTACCTCCGATCCTTGCACGACCTTCAAAGGCCATTATCATAGCTCCACCTTCCTCGGGCAGATGTCGCAAAACCTCACCCTTATCACCTATAACGCCCAACTCCTCCAACTATTTAATTGTAGCTCTGGCCCTCATCTTCCCTATCCACCAATCAAGGAGCTCTGACCTAGCCTTCCTCCACCCTCCGAGGAAGTAGAGGGCGGCTTGTCGAAGCGACGACGACTGCAAGCTCCTAATGAGATACATGGCCCTCCGGCCATGTTGCGGCCGCCCCAAGCACCGTTGAGCACCTCGCCATGGCAGTGCAGGTCATGCGATGATCGGAGCGGCGTTCTCCGCTCAGCACAAGCCTTCGCTCTGCCCCTTTCTCCCTCTTTGCTCTGATTAGGTACCCCTCCCATGATTTTAGTCATTTTCTTCTAAATTTTTCTGTCGCACATGGTACACCCCACCTCCCCCTGACCATCCATTTAGCTCCACTATATCACCATCATCCTCGCCAACACCTAAAATCACCCTTCCTTCTTCTCCAGACCTGACCACCTGCTCTACCTCACCTCTACTTCATCAGAGATGAAGACGCCAGTCCCACCTGCTCCGCTACCTCCTCAGGACTCCAGTTCACCCACCTCACTCGTACATAGTGTATCCATGCTTCGACTATGAACTGATAACTGCAGGTTACTACTTCTCTCAATGGCTGGATCTTCGCTGGAGCCTAGTTCTAGAAGTCCACCTTCGATAACCTCTCATCTCCACGATGATCCAGATCGCTCTGACTGACCTCTAGCATCCGAACTTCAACGACAACAACTCAGGATCGATCCTTGATCTTAATAGTGCAGAAAGGAGCAAGACGGAGCCCTTAAACCCTAAACCCAAACTAGCTGGTCGCTCGAACCTTCTGCTTGGGAGCCATAGATCCTCCATCCGAAGCTACTCAGCCACCAAACCTCCCCCCCCACGTACGTTACACGTGTGGGGAACGGGTTATTTGTAGAGATACCCATGATTTTCTCCAGATTTGCAAATAAGCCCCCAGACGTGTACCTCACATACAAAATTTGCCTCATGTACTACGGTAATACGACATTATTAAAGAGGAAAATTTAACGTTCATCAAAGTGAAACAACTCAAATTCCATCTATCAATAGAGAAAGGTACTTTATGTTATTTATTGATGATTATAGTTGAATGATATGGATCTTCTTGAAAGAAAAATAAGAATTCTTTTATACTTTCTTCAACTTTAAAGCTTTTATTGAAAAGCAAAGTGTGGGAGAAATAAAAGTTTCCTGATAAGATCGTAGAAGAGAATTTATATCCAAAGAATTTCAAGACTTCTGCATAGCTCAAAGAATCAAGGAGGAGCTAATAGTAAGATATAGCTAATATTAAGATATACTCCCCAACAAAATGGAGTAGCTGAAAGAAGAAAATCAAATGATCGTTGAGATAGAAAGAAGTATGCTGAAAGGCAGTGGTGTTCATAACAACTAGGGCAGAGACAATAAGTACTATTGTTTATATAATGAACAACTCTCTTGCCAAAGAATTGTTGGATAGAACACTTTATGAAGCTTGGTATGTAAGGAAGACCGAGGTTAGTCATTTCAAAATATTTGACTTTATTTCATATGCTCATATTCCATCTCAAGTTAGACAAGAAAAGTTTGATGAAAAAAGAGAAAATAATCTTCATTGGATAGTGTGATGAATTTAAAGCTTATAAATTATATGAGCCTATAGAAGAAAAATTAATTATATCTAGAAATGTCATCTTTAATGAAACATTTTCATGAAAATGGGATAACTCTTTGATACCACAAAAGCAAGCTGCAGCTGAAGAAGATAATTTAAATGATGAAAATATTTTTCTTTCATTCAAAGACCAATCAGGCCAAATGTCTCTGATTCAGAAACATCCACAACAAATGGTATGCTCAATTAAGGAAATATATACATCAACTCCTATTGTCTCTTTATCTGCATATGAGCTTTTGAAGATGTAAGAAAAGATTGAAAGAAAAGAATCAAATGAAATATTTAGATATTCTAAGAAGTAACATAAAATAAGTATTTATAGAAAAGCTGAGCATATTTCTACTTCAAGTACTACAAGAGATATTCAAATGGCTAAATATTTTCCAACAACTATATTGTA
>JAZKJV010004183.1:0-40286 GCA_037367405.1 Ottelia alismoides | reverse complement strand
TATCGAAAATAAAAAAGGTAAAATATTTTTGGTGGATTTTTTACGATTTTAATGTTTTTGTATTTTTGATTTTCTAAGGAGATAAGAAAACAAGCAAGTTCAACAAATTATTCAAGCATACAAAAATAATCCAAAAAATCAAATAAAATTATTTTTGTGTTTTTGATGTTTTTATGTGTTTTTGGTAATTTTCTAGAGATTGTATAATTTTTATTTATTTTCTAAAAATCAAGAAAGATGAAAAACAAGAGCTACTGTGCAGCAAGACTTGAAAGATCAATTAAAAATATAAAATTGATCTATAAAAGTCTGGAGGTAATTTTTATGAAAAGTAGATGTAAAAACAAAATTGCAGAAAGAGAGTTTGCATTTTTTATTTTTTATAGAATTTTTAGAATTTTTATAAGATTTTTAGGGTTTTACTATTTTTAAAGATTTTATAAATCAAAAAGCATGAAAATTTGACAGAAATTAAAAGACACTAAAACTAACTTACACTAATTTTTTTAGAATTTGTAAAAGAGTTTTTTTTATTTTTCTTTGATTTTCTAATTCAAACAATACCAAAAATCACTGTTATGAATTTTTAAAAATATCAAAAAGCCTAAAAAATTTCCCAAAAATTTAAGTAAATTTTTACACAGTGACAGCAACCATGTCTCCAAATTTCACCTAATTTGGATTTAAATTTGTTATTTTATTCAATCAAAACAAGGCACACAGTACACTGGGACTAAATGCGAAGAAAAGTAATTTCAGGGGCCAAACAGTAACAAATCAAGAAAGTGCAGGGGTCCTTGTGCAAAAATTCAACAAAGTCACGTGCAAGGCACGCGAATCAGGCACGGAGGGGCATATATGTAAATCCTATTTATAAAACATCAAACAATAACGCACAGGAAACATAGGATCAATAGTGCAAAATTCCAAATCCTCACGTGTCGATGCCCGTGGTCGACATACACAGGGACTAAGTTGCAAATAGAAGAAAACATGAAGGTTCAGAGTGTAATTTAACCTAATTAAAAAACAACGTACAAAAATATTTACAGGACTAAATAGCAAAAACAAAAAGAGCAGGGCCCTAAGTACAAGTTACCCCTATTATTAACGGTCGACGGCTGGAGGTGCGCCACGTGGAAGATCTAACGGCTGTAGTACGCACATGACTCTCCTTTGTGACCGACGGTTCGGATTCAAACCCTAAAGAGATCGGACGGTAGACATGTCCACACGGATGGACAATCACGATCAAATTTGGAACTAGGGGCTGATCGAACGGCTGTTGGAGGTTCTGTAAGAACTCGATTCTGGCGAGGTTTGCCAGTGCAATCCGGGCGTGATGGACCTTCTCCTGGGCTGCTGAGATGGTCAGAAGAAAGCTCGGGGTCTTCCGGAGCTGGTAGACACCTCCGACGAGGTTAGGGACCACCGAAGTGGCCCAGCGACGGCGGAGGAGCGAAGCTCCTGTGCTCGATAGTTCAGACCCTCAGATGGGTCTTCTTTTACCTACAAAAGGCACCAAAAGCTTCCTGGGTCGAGGACAAATTGCCTCGACCCGGTTAGGGGTGAAGTGGATGCGCGGTGAGTCGATATGGCGCCCTCCGGTGAGGTGACGGCGGAGGAAGGCGAGGGACCTGCTCCGGGGCGAGTCAGGGGGAATGGCTGGTGAAAACGTGGAGAGAAGGATAACGGACGTGAATCGAGTGTCAGATAAGTGAACGGACGATCGGATCGACGGGGATCAGCCGGCGAAGGCCGGCGACGCAATTGGGCGTAAATCAAAATTAAGCTAATCTAGGAGGAATCTATGCTACCTGGCGGAGGAAGTCGACTAGGCTGGGGCTGGCGGAGCTCCGGGGGTCTTTGCCTCGAGGATTCGTCGGGATCCGAGGCTTGGCGCACCTCGCAGTGGCGCACGACAATGAAGGTCGCCCGATCAGTGGCTGGAGGCACCCTTTTCCTAACTGCAACACTCGGATCTCGGATGTCAGCATCGTAATCGGGGCCTGAGGTTTAGCTAATTGGTGATCGGATCGTTTCTAAAAAAATCTGAGAAAATGGGTACTCGAACAGGGATCCGGGTGGAATTGTCCATGGGGGAGTTGACCGGAGGTCAACATCGCCCGTGGACCAATCAGAAGCCCCCATTGGAAATTATTTTAGAAATTCAAAATAAAATAGATAATGATTTTATTTCAAAAAAGTGAAAACATGAAAATTGTTTATTGTTTTTAAATTATTTTTTAGTGATTTTTATTTATTTTTTTTGAAAAATATGTAACGTATTTACAAAATATTATTATATATAGGTATATACATATATGTATTTTTTATTTTTATTTCTAATCGTTTATTTTTGTAGATTTATTCCAATTTTATATTTTATTTATTTACAACATAAAATTTGGAAATAATGAGATATTTTTATTTTATTTTTATGATGTATCTACATGCAGTAAATAAATAGGGTTATTTACATATGTACATGGTATATATACAAGTTGGAAATTGATTTTATTCTTTTTTCTTTTTATTTTATTTTTTTCCCTGATTTTTATTTTATTTATTTACATCATGAAATATGGAATATAGAGATAATTTTATGGGATTTTTATTAATTATTTACAAGGAGAAAATAAATAGAGTATGTTATGGTCTATATACACTAATGAGAGAGGTTTTATTTATTTTTATTTTTATTTTTATTTTTTTATCATTTTTATTTTAGTTTTATTTTTATAAATATGTACAAAATATAAGAAACACTTTTTAATTTTTATTTTGAGGAAAATAAATTTATTTATTTACATGGCTATATGTACATGTACGAATGACCTTATCTCTCTCTACTTGGGTTGTTTTGCGGTCAGGCCCCATGCTGGACCCCTCCTATGGATTAGGTCACTCAATATTTATTCTAAATATTCCCTCTTTTCTTGTGTTTCTTTATTCCTTTATTTTGGCACAAAAACATGCTAAATATTTTACATGATGCATGTGTTTTGGCAATTTCTGATATTTACACTTATTTAAATGATATTTTGCACAATTTTCTAGCTAAAATAAAGGAATAAAGAGTGATGAATGGGGATTCATCACCTAGCAAGTAGTCCTTTGAGTTCCTAAGCCTGCTGTGCAAGGGAGGGGTCCCCCAGGGAGTCACCCAAGGACAAGGTGACGTTGTCCAAGACCTTCGAGGCACATGCAATATCATGTTCAGTCTACCATGGACAATAGCCCAAGCCTTGAGGCACATTTTGATCGCATGTATCTTTTTGTCAGTACAAAGAGAGGGTTTCCCCTAAAAGGGGTGGCCCAAGCATCGTCTACCAAGGACTCATAGTCGCTTTTGTATGCTCAGAAGTCAAGATACCTGAACGACCTTCGAATATTCTCTTTTTTACGAAGGTCTGCCGAGATCAGAAGATGATCATTGGAAGCCAAGGGGGAGTACCTAACTTTGGAACGGGGGAAAAGATCATCCCACCCGGTATCGCAGATGGCTCTATCAAGCTTGGCCGTAACTCTCTTAGAGCCAACGGATGAGTTCCTCAACGAATAGTAGTTTCCCCAAAGTTCCAAGTCAATGAGGCCAGCATTGTCTATAAAGTTGTTGAAATCCGCTACAGAAGTAGTCCCAGTTGTCGGACCCCCACTTTCTCGGTGGCACATCTTAACAACATTATAGTCACCCAAGAGTAACCAAGGACAAGAAATGGCGGGGCATAGCTGGAGGAGGTCAGACCAAAGTTCCATTCTCTTAGAAGGGAAGTTGGAGCCATAGATGATTGAGAAGCAAATCCGGAGCCCCCATGGTTAGAGCGGTTTAGAGTTATGGAATGGGAGGTTCTCTGTAGGGGGATACAGTTCCAATTCGCCTCTTTCCAGAGGAACCAAACTCTCCCAAGATGGGTTTTATTATGGACGGAGCACCATCTGTCAAGATAACTGCCAAGAATTTGGAAATCCTTTTCGACTTGATGTTTGTCTCAACAAGTTCGACAAGTTTCAATCTTCCTTTATCCAGTTCCCGAATGATTTGCTTCATTTTTGATGGCTTATTGAGTCCTCGAATGTTGCAGGTCGCAATTGTCATTGAGAAGAGGAGGGGAGGGTTGAGCTGCCCGAGCCATTTTGCTTGTGAGGAGCACGTGCCGCTTTCTTTTTCTTTCCATGATGTACCAGGGGCCATTCCGGATTCTCAATAGCTAGTTGGGAGGGAAGCATCGTAAGTGGAGCCTTTTCATGCTCCAAGGGGGGTGTAAGCGGTTGGCGGGACCGAGGTCAGGCAAGTGCACCCCAATATGAGGGGTCTCCTGCATCTGGACCTCGAAGTCATAAGGGGAGTTGAGGTCAATCCTCTGCCTTGAACCCCCTTTACGAGGATTAACAATGTTCTCGTAAAGGCCAGCTCGGGTTCCCAAAGGAAAAGCACTGTAGGGGCACCCAGCAGGCTTCCTGACCCCTTTAGACGAGGGCAGGTGATCAGGCATAGTAGCTGTGACAGTATAGGAAACAGACTCAAGAACTGGGCGGAGGTCGCTTGCTGGGGTAGCCTTGCATTGACTGCAGATGCCACAGAATTTTCGGATTCCAGCAGGGCAACCCCGGGGGGTGTCGGCAGCAGCCTTGGGGTGGCAAGGGAAGAGAGGGATAAGTTTCAGGGTTTGCGGGAGCAATGGAGTTGCAGATTCAGCACCCAAACCCCAGGTGGCAAATATATTTGTATTGGTTTTTATCCTTTCATTGTGGGGATTTCTCTCAGGGTAAAACTGCACATGACAACAATGGGGTAGTACTGTGAAGAGCAGCACCAGCTACAGGGATATGTACATGGATGGTGCCCCACGTGTTTCAAGTTGAGGCAATTGGGCAAAGGCTTCTAACCTCTTCTCTTACTTTTTTTATTTCAATGTAAACATACTTGTAAACTTGGATTTTCTAGATGAATCTGCATGATTTTTTATGACTTAATATAAAATTTGTGCATATTTTTGTTCGTCCCATAAAATTTGATTTAGATGGTCTGAATATAGTATTATAATTCTAGAAAATTTTGGAATAATAAAGTATTTAACCAATGTAATTATTATTATGCATATATGGAATCCTGGTGTTATATTTCAAACTCAACGTCTTCGTATTTTTTAGTTCCATTGGTAAATTTGTATGCATCATTTTTTACATCTTAAGATTTCAGACAGATTTTATAGGTATATTTTAAATGTATTATTAATGATGCAAAATTTTATAAAAATTCCAAAATTATGTAAGAAAATTCATACAAGAGAAATATATATGTGCATATATATAAGAAGAAACTTCAAATGAGACAGGGTCTCACAAATATTGTGGTGAGCCCTCAATCTCGTCCTTCTATTTTGGATCTCACGGCTGGATTTAATGATATGTTAATTTAATTAATTTAATGGCTGGAAACCCATTTTCGTCATTGTCACATTCTAAATATAGAATGTGACAACCATAGATCCTATTTTTATGGTAAGTCATTATGTTATTTCCATTCTCTCTTTCTCTCCATTGATTGACGATGGCACTCCCTCCTCTCTCTCGCGCGATTCGGCGACGGTGCGCATATCCTCTCTCATGTGCACGATCGTCCAACAGCGGCGTTCTCTCTCCCTTACGATCAACCGTCGACATCATCGATATCCTCCTCCACGCAAAGCTTCTCGACGATGGAGGATGAGTCCTGGAGGAGGAAGATGCAAAGGAAGGAGACGTGATGCATCTTACGCGTGGTGCTGGCGGCGATGGCAAAGGGGTTTCGTCGAGGGCTGTGAGGTTCCTCCAGGCGAAAGGGGGTCGATCGGTGGATGTGCAATGGTAATGCACGGATTTACATTGTTTTTTGATAATTTACATAATTGGCCTTTCGATTTACATATTGATTCATTTTTTAAACAAATCTCATTATTGGTTTACTTTTTTTGCAAAGCTCTCCGAAATTTTACAAAAGAACGCGATACAGTTACAAAAGGTCACAGAAATTTTACAATGGTAATGCACGGATTTAAATTGTTTTTTGATAATTTACATAATTGACCTTTCGATTTACATATTGATTCATTTTTTACAAATCTCATTATTGTTTTACTTTTTTTGTAGAGCTATCCGGGAATTTTACAAAAGAGCGCGACACAGTTACAAAAGGTCACAGAAATTTTACAAAATGAATATATACATTTACAAAAAAAGACCGGAGTTTACAAAGAGGATAATTACTCTTACAAAAAACTCATAGGAGTTTACAAAATAAATGTACCCATTTACAAAACAGAATTATCAATTTATAAACGAAAATGTGAAAAATGAAATCATTACCGAAATTACAAAAAGAACATAAATTTTCACAAAATCTCGCGGGCATTTACAAAGATATGGTTTAATCCAATTCATTCGGTGGTAAATTAAATTAGAAAAAGATCAGTAAAGGTATGATTCAAAAATACCAAACCAGAAAACATTAAATGGTGCAAATCCATCAAATGAAATTCGAATTTACAAAAAATGGGATGACGAAATTGCCCTTTTGGACATGATTTTTTATGATAGCGTCAGATTGGGATCTGACGAATCCTATTGAAGGCTCACCACAATATTGGTGAGACCCCACCTCATTTGAAGTGCCCCCTATATATATATATATATATATATATATATATACACACACACACACGGAAATATTTTCAATTAGATGTACCTTTCCTGGGTGCATGGAAAGCCCATCATCCTAACCCACTACAAGAAAAATGGTTTGCAGCGACAGATATTTGACGACGGCATTTTGTGACGACGGATAGTTCATCGTAAGAAAAGTAAATATCATGGCCATCCCGATCTTTAACAGTATTTCAATAAAAAAATCCCTTCATCCAAACGGAGAGTTCTAATATTATTAGATAACCTAACACGTAGGCCTAGTTCCCTCGTCAAAACCCTACCCTTTCCCCTCTCCCGAAAGCTGCCGTCAAAACCCTTGTGCGATTTCAACCTTCATCGGTAATGTCCTCACCGATGATCTTCCTCGATTGTTCTCTACCTCCATAGGAGATAATTCAACCTTCATCGTCACAGGCTTCGTCCTCAACTACTTCTCCAGGTATATATATCCATCTTTTCCTTCACCATCACGATTTCAAATCATTGCCTTTTTTTTCCAACCTCCGTCTTCGACTCTTCTTTTTTACGTCGCCATTTAGGGTTCGAGAGAGAGATATCATCTCTGGTGATTGGAAGAGCGAGAGAGAGAATTACAGATCATCTCTGGTGATCGAGGGAGGGAGGGAGAACTATAGGTCATCTCTAATGATCGGAAGAGAACAATCTTCCTCTCTACCTTCCTTTCCTGATTCGACTCTGATCTATCTTATAAGTTTTCGAATTTGTCTTTGGTTTTAATCCATTTTGACCTATTTTGTTGGTATAGCTATACGGAAAAATTGAAGGTGTCAGAAACACGGTGGCTACTTGCGTGGCTGATGACGATTGTCATGATGCTTGCTGGCCATCACTAGCGTTGACATCAAAGGCAATTGGGGGGAGGGGGAGGATTTTTAATGAATTATTCAAAGTGAAGGCTACTTTGGTACAGAACAGGATTGGAAGGGAGGTTAACTCTCAAATAAGGTACTCCTTTCCTTTGTAGATGCTTTTTATTCCATATCTCTATCTTGATTATGATGGCCTTTGATAAACTTCTATATATTTAACCATTTCATATTCCTCCATTTGATCTCATATTAAACATTGGCATCATCTATTCCAATTTCATTACTGTCCTTATTTCTCTTAATATATTTTCATTGATATATGATCGTTAGTTTAGGATCCTTGCTCCAACAACATACATGCCCTTTGTTTCAGCTATTCCTGATGTGTCTTTTGAAAACTCATGAATTACATTTAGGATTGAACATGTTCTAATCATTACAAGTCGTAAATAACTTTATAAATATGTAAGCATGGCTTAACATATGTTTAAGGTGACCTATGTGGTTTCATTGGATCTTATTTCAACAATTACATTAATGTAGTACTAGCTATTTTGACAAGCACTCGAACACCATATGCACTTCTCATTTTATTGATAGAACTTAATCAAAATTTGAAGGAGCCATTTCCAATGAAGTTAAGAAAATATAGAAAATGCCAATATATAATTAAGTTCAATTTGACGACAAAGACTAGAGATATCAGGTTTAAATTTTTCCATATAAATGGTCATTAGTTTTCAATGATTCTTCGAAATCCTTATTTTACCTAATTCATCAAGAATTTTAACTCAATCTAATTTGATCTAGTAATATCAAACCGGAACTATCATGGATCAGATCATATGTTCACATGTTTCAATATATCGAACTCTTATGATCAAAGGTAACAGTACACTATGCCATTGTTGACCAAGTGGGTAATAGTGTACTATGCTCATCCATATATCTATTTATGCTTTTTATAAGTTGAATAATGGGATAAATTATCTTTCAGGACCTCACTTGTCGGAATCACATCTTTACTCAAGGAGCTACTTTCAGTGCTTGTTTAGGCATGTTGCTTTTGTTAAGGCGGTAAACAAATTGTTACTCATGGAGGTAGCTTCGAAACAGGACTCGTTATAGTTGATTGTATAGTTGCAGTTCTATCAATGGCTCCACAATACCGATCATCAAGCCTTCACCAAATCATTACGTTGTTTGGGGTTTGTAATATAGCAGATTTGTCATGAACCGCTTCACCTCCATTGACAAGGTGTCTACCTTGGAGATCCATTAATGATTTCTTTTGCATCCTGAACAACCATGGATATGCATCAAGATTAATGATCTTTGGTGTGTTGTGAAAACTTTCATATCAACGGAAATGTTAAATGCATCCAAAAGTCCACTTGTCAAATCATCTCCCCCATCTATGTTATTATGCTCTCACAATTCCTTCAAAGATGTAAAAAAACAAATCCTGTGCAAATCTTTGAACTTGAAGTTTATGGGTAAATCCCAAAATCCACACTCTGTGAAAACACAATCATGAGTGAATTCACATCTTATTTTGTATGTTCTATACATAGGTCTTCATTTTTAACCAAGGATGTTTAACTAATGAAAGTTAGAATAGATTAGCTTTTTATCTGACATGAACAATGTTTGCTCGTGCATATTAAGTTAAATACTCAACATTAATATATTTTCATATTAGTACAACCAATAACAGGTGAGCATGCCACTTTTTTTAGAAATAACTAAATTCTTATCATCAACTCTTCTGTTTGGAATTGGCGTTCCTACACTAGGTTTGGTAAAAGTACATAACAACATCCCTTGCTTTCATGGATCGCCAATATGTAAACACTCCAGCATGTCTGGATATTTCATTACATTATCAAATAAATATATAATATTAATCTGTTCTGTAAATTTACTTATAGGGTCTAGTTTTGCCATAGATTGAGGTGTCTCGAAAGATAAAACGGCTTCTGATCAACTACTTTATCAACAAGATCATTCAAACCTAGTCGTGGCATTGTATGATGTTGATCATGAAAAAAGATGGGTAGTTAGCAGTGTTGGAAGATTATACAAAGTACTGCAGCGATGGCATGAAGATGTTATTATCTTTCAGGTGAGTATGTCTTAGGAAATTGATTGAATTGACGAGGTTGATTTGCGTAGGGAGATTGAGCAGCAGTTTCATGGTATTTTGCAGGGATTGCAGTGATCGCAGGATGGCAAGCATTGGTAGCTTATATCAAAATAGGGTGTTATTACTTCGTAGGTCAACCAATCGGTGCAATACTTAGTTTTCGTATAGAAATTGGATGCTTCGGTAAGATTGTAAACATAGTGTTCAAGTTTTATTGTAAGTGAATGGATATAAATCTTGATGGCTTGCTTAAATTCAGGGGATTTGGACTGGAATTTTTAGGTGGATGCATCCTGCAAAGTGTTCTCTTGATAGTGCTGACATTATAAACCAACCGGACAAAGAAGGTATTGTCTCATTCTTTTAGATTTCCCAGAAACATCATGAGCACTTATTATCTCTCATGCCAAAAAATCCATTATGTTGGATAATGGTGATTCTTTAAGTGACAATTTTGTTGCAGATAAGATACCATGTACTCCTTTTCAGCATCGCAATTTTAAGCATTTTGTTATGTTAGCTGCTTGTTTGTTGGTTAGCATTGCTTTATCGTTATATATGGTCTAATTGTGCAGTATGAACTATCAACTCTTGCATTGATGATCTATTTGGAATTCAACGTTGCTGTAAGTATTCGATTTTCTTATCTGAATCTGACTATTTTTTCCGATTATTCAGTGTCCGAGTATAGAATGAGCTTGGAGCTAGCCCTAAAGAGTGTGGATCATTGAGTGAAGTAGGAGACTTTTTATCATCTTATGTAATCTTATCGAATGGATAAGGGAATCACGAGATTTTGGCTTTGTGAGCTTGGCATCTGAGGAAGATGTTTTGAGTGTTGCCTTAAGTATTTACTATTTAGATCGCTCTGTACCGACAAATTTTGTGATTATTATTGAGAAGGTAAATTCCCATTGTTAATTTTCTTAATTTCACATATACTCTTTTAAATAACATTGTATATTGCTGATTTATTGCTAATGTCCACCGAATGACGAAGTTGCTTGTATATTGATACTCAAAATCATCAAAGCTCCTTCAAGGTATACTTCTAAACCATTTTTATAATCTTAACCTAAGGCTGATAAGCTCCAGTATTTTGTGCATGCACAAATCAACCAATTTCTCTATCCAGACTTTATGATTGGAAGGGATTGTTAAATGGCTGGTGAAGATACTTGAATGTTATTTAGAGGTCTCAGATGTTGATGGAAAAATTCACGTAGTATGAAGTTTTATGTCCTCATGGTTGATATAGTGTCGCTAAATGGGTCCTTCCATCGGATTGTGAAATTTATGATGGAAATCTTGAACTCTATGGGTTTAAGTTGTTGAAGACGCTGATGGGTAGTTTTTCTTTCACCTTCATTTCATTATCATTTAAATTTGCTGAGTTGCTAGTCCATTTTGATTGGATTTCCGATACGTATCTAAACTTTAATTTGATTTGTCTTATACATGTTAGAGGAAACAGAATGAATGCCAGAGTATACAAGATTCTTCCCAATAATGGCTTAAATATTTAAAGCTGAAAGTTTGTCCATGCGGCATTTTGAAGGGGAGAAAGTATATAGATATCTCAATACTGCAAGGTCGTGTGATTACTTTGGAGAAGGTAAATTCCCTTATTGATTTTCTTAATTGCATTTATAATCTTTTAAATAAAATAGTCCCAACAATAATCGCCAGCTCTTGGTTGTTTTCTCTAGGTCCAAAATCAAGGAGAAAAGAATGATGATCTTGTGATCTGCTCAGATGATTCCAAGTGCAGCATTAGACTTGCATCAAAGAAACTGCCCACACAGAATGTTTATGGAGAGGAAATTTAGTAACAATGTTTTAGATGAAATATCCAGTAGTCATCTCTTGTAACCATATGTATAACATGTAAAGGATAATATCATTCAACAGTTGATTGTTTGTGTATATAGTAATACATTAGTTTTAGCAATTGCTATAGTTGGCTTGAATTCATTGTTTATGAGCTTTATCGTATGTAGCATTGGGCAATAATATCAGAATAATATGCAAGAATATGGGTAGGTAATTTCGGTATATTAGGTTGTGGCGACAGAATAATCAGTCGCCACAGAGCCTGTTTTTATAAGAACTTTGGCGTCGGAATACCCGTCACAAAATTATTTTACGATAGAATCGCCGTCACTACAGTCTGTTGCGACGCGAGTTTTGGAGACGGATTAAGGGCGATGAATGAGCTGTCGCCATAGTGTTTTCCGTCGCCACAAACCGCTTTTCTGTCACTACAAGTCAGTCGCCCAAATTAGATTTTGTTGTAGTGACCACACGCAATCAATTCGATGGTTGTCTTTAATAGCCCGTTATTAATACATTTTTTATGTTGAAAACCTATTATGGTCATTTTAATATATTCTAAATTTAGAATGCAACAAATATCTCCATAATTATCTCCTCTCTCCTCTCTCTCTCCCCCCGTCTTTCTCGATCTCGATTGCCGCACGAGGTTCCTCTCCTCCATCTCTCTCTCTCTCGACGGCGGCATGAGGGGAGGAGGTTGCTGCTCATCGGTGATGCCGTGCAAGACGGTGGATGCAATGTGCTGCTCTACGGTGGCCGATGATGGCATTCTCCAAGGTTGTTTTCTTGTATGTAATAAAGGCGGCGTCGTGTGGGGGTGATGGCTACGCGTGGAGGAGGTGGATCATGGAGGAGAAGGTTGAAGGAGAACGTGAATGGAGGTGTGTGGGCGGAGGAGGACGTGCATGGAGGAGGTGGGTCGTGGAGGAGATGGGCGGAGGAGGTGCGCGTAGAGTAAGGATGCTGGAGATGGAGGGTGTGCCCAGTTTTTTACAATCAGAGATCCTTTTTTGCAATCTCGAGTATTTTTTTACAATCTCAGATCGTATTTTACAATCTCATATCATTTTGGGTTTTTATCACTTGTGCCCCTTCGAGATATCGCAATATCAGTTATGCCCTTATCTTTTTGGTAATATCAGTTGTGCCCCTCACTTCTTGTCATTTTATTAGTTGTGCCCCTTGGGTTAGTTGCCATCCATCCACAGTGCAAACGGACGTTAACTTTGAGGACATAAGCGGAATTAATTTTAAAAAAGGGTTCATTGGTCATTTCTCCACCACCTCATCTTCTTCCTCTTCCTCCCTTCTCTTCCTCCTCTACAGCTCCTCCCTCCTCCGCCTCGAGCTCACTACTCCACCCACGTACCTCCCCAACTCAGTCATCGTCATCCTCCTCCTCCCGCACCTCCCTTCCGCCCCCCCCCCCCCCCCGCACCTCCCCTCCGCCCCCACCTCACCTTCCCTCCACCCAGCTCGCCCGCACCACCCCCAGCACCTCTCCTCCCCCCCACCCCCACACCTCCCCTCCGGCCAGCTCGCCCGCACCTCCCCCAGCACCTCCCCTCTGCACCCTCCCCCGCACCTCCCCTTTGCCCCCCATCCGGGCCCAGGTCGCCTCCCTCCCCCCTACCCACGCACCGCCCCCTGCTCCCCCTGCCCCATACCACGCGGCCCCCTGCTCCCCCTGCCCCATACCACGCGGCCCCCAGCTCCCCCTCGATAACGTCGTGAAGCCGACCTCCTCCCGCTGCCACGCACCTCCCCCAGCCACCAGCCCCCATCGCTCGCGCTCCAGCCCGCACCTCCTCCCCAACCTTCCTCCTCATTTGATTTTCTTCTGACCATAACACCCCTCTTAACCACACCATGGTTTGAGTAAACTATGATTATTTTAATTTTTTGACGGTCAATCTGATGGAAGGACACAACTGATAACGAAGAAAGAAGTGAGGGGTACAACTGATATTACCAAAAAGATAGGGGTATAACTGATATTGGATATCTCGGAGGGGCACAAGTGATAAAAACCCTATCATTTTTTTACAAATTTCAGATTATTTTTTACAATTATTTAAATTCCGTGATATGGCAAAATCTATTTAAATGAGATAAATGTGTGCCCACGCTACCTACGGTAACATATGGGAATATCTACCGAGTTGAACGAGTCATGTTGAACTCGGACTCAGATTTATCTCGAAAATACGATTCGAATTCAGACTTAGATAACGTTCGAGAGGGGGATTTTACAATCTCATACCAGAATTTACAAATACCAAGACATTTCCTACATATATGAGATTGTTTTTTACAAAGACATTACTAAATTTACAATTACAACAATAATTGTATTACTAACTGTGATCTTAATCTACAATACAGGATACAAATTTACAATATGAATTCGAATTTTACAAAGATGCTTGGCATTCTTGCAGGGCGCGAAAGTACCGTACATTTTTGTGAAAAACACACATAATTGTAAGTGTTGATTTACAATCTTCTTACGTATTTTACAAAACGTGCATGAACTTTTACAATAATGTTATCAAAATTACAATTATAATAATATAACGATTACTAATTGTGATTTTTATTTTACAATGCAGGATATAGTTCTACAATATCAACGAGAATTTTACAAAGAGATATGCTACTCTGCATTGCACGAAAATGCTACCATGTTGGTGAAACTTCATAACTAAAATGCAATAAAAAATAACAAATCAAATGCGCTAAAAATGGAAAAAAACAAGGACGAAATAAATTTTGAATTCAAAATTAAAATGAAAATGTATAGACTAAAATACCCTTTTGGATGAAGAACCACTAGATCAAGATCTAACGGATCTCGTGATGGGCTTTCCATGCACCCAGGAAAGGTGCACCTCATTGGAAGAGTCCTCTCTCTCTCTCTCTCTCTATATATATATATATATATATGAGTGATCCTATGAGAGCAAAATGTTGTGAGAGCATGACATGAATGATTCTGGACCACATGATTCACCTAGGAGAGAGAGGATCAAGAGAGAGAAAACAGAATCATGTGGTCCAGAATCATCCCTCTTATGCTCTCACAATTTTTTACTCTCATAGGATCACTCATATATATACATATATATATGGTAAACTATTGCATTCAACATCAATTGTATGCCCGAAAGGTCGACCTTCAACATCTAATTTATGCTCAAAGGATAAAGTGAGTCATGTTAAAAAAAGGATTTTTATCACGTGTACTTGATGAAGCTACGTTTCATCATCTTTATTCTATCATTTTGGCCTTAAAATCCCTAGTAAATGCGTGTTAATAGCATTAATTCATGCATTTTAGCATTCATGCATAGGTGTGTAAATACTGTATAAAATACGGTTTTTAATGCCAAAATTATAGAATAAAGAAAAGAAAAGAAAAAGAATAAAATATTGTAAATATTTTATGACCCGAAACCCCGAGACCTAGGCATCTCGATGAATAGGTCGACAAGGAATAAAGTAGGGGGAGATACGGCCAAAAACACAGTCCAAATACCTATACATTCTATTCATTTCTTATTCATTTTGGGACCTAATTTTGGTTCCACTTTTTATACATCAAATAAAGAAACTTTGTACATGAAAGTTATAGATAATTTTATAAAGAAAAATACAAAATTGATTTCACTAAAAAATAATGTACAGATAAAAAGTTATGGTCTGAATAAAATTCCAAAATCCCAACTTCCCAGACTCGTATCTCACAAATGAAAACTCCAAATGCAGCATACTCACCTTTAATTGTATATAGAAGAAAATAATCTATTTAATGGTGGTGGTTTCGCATTTGGCGGAGCTACGGTTTGAAAGTTGAGTTTTGGACCCTCATTGTATACTTGTACATATTAAAATATTCAATTTATTAATTATTTATTATTTTTATAATTTTATATTTTTATAATGTTGTAAATATTACTTATAATAATTATGTGAATTAAAATCAGAATAAAAATGCAAAGAAAATAAAAATAAAAATGAACATATATAGAATACATAGGTACACTACCTATATCTATACCTATACATTATACCTTTATATATTATTTAATATACAAAACATTTCATAAAAATAAAATAAAAATATATTTGTGTAGATAAAAGTATTTTATAATTTTATAAAATCATAAATAAAAATAATAATATTAAAAATACCTCACTAAAAATAGAATACTTAAATATATAGATATATATACTATAGAGGGCATAAATGCAAACTTGTAAAAATATATTTCATAAAAATAATTAAAAATCGGAATAAAATACTATATAAAATAATAAGCATTTTTTATTTTATAACCTAAAATAAATAAAGTCATTTATTATTTTTAAATCATTTTTTAATCTTTTTCCAGGAGTTTTTCCTGGTTGGTCCACGTGGACCAACCAGGGGGCCAGAAGAGTTGACCTCGGGTCAACTCCCTGGCCCTACTCCTGTAGCTGCGACAGAGCGCCCATGCCCCTCTTTCGCCCATTTTTCGAGGGCGCGTCTTCCACCCTTTGAAGACGCTTCCTTCATGAAAGTTGTACCCTGTACATCCAGGATTCGCGCCGACCACTTGGATTCTCTAAGATATTCTCCCTTCGCCCATGACACGCCCTCGAAGTTCGCTCCAGAGCCATGTTTCAAAAACCAACCCAACACCCCCATTTCGAATTGAACCCTCTTTGACCTAGCAAACCCCTTCTCCTTGTGTGCTCTGGACTGGAGATGGTGACATGATCTCCTCCAGCTACTTAGGAAGGTCGCGCGTGGCCGAGGAGCGGCTCCACCACCTTCGCCGGCCTCCGGCTTTGAGGTCACATCTCGTTGGTTTTTCGACCAACTCGAGGTTGTATTTCGTTCTTTTCTCTGTAGTTTAGCTAGCTGGTAATCTTAGGAGCAATTTCGTGTCTTCATCTTGTTGTTTCACCGAGTGCTTCGCCCCCATTTCGCAACCAATCACGTTGCCGAAGCTCTTGAGCTCCGGCTACCTTCTCCACCCCACGACGCCAATCCTTCGCCAATAAGCACTGGGTCCTGCATTCCCTTTTTGCTGCTGCTTTTTCTTCTCATTTGCAGGTCCCAGGAGAGGCAACCGTGCCTCGTATTTTTGCCCAAGAACAGTCCCAGGTCTGCCGGAGCGTCTTCACGCGGCTGTAGGCCATCCCATGGTCTTCGGCCTCATCTAAGCCACCTGGACGTCGGGGAGGAGCAGCAGGAGTCGAACGAGCCCTTCGGCCGTGGGTTTGGTGGACGGAAGCGAGCCCAGCACCTAAACGAAACTCGGCGCCACCGAGTTCTTCTTTCGCTCGCTCCAGCCGGTCCACCTCCCTTTTATCAGGAGGACCCTCCTCCTACTTTTTCTGATTTTTGTACATATCCGCCTCAGCCACAGTATCAGACCTCGGACTTCTACCCCCCTCCATCCCCACATGTATATAATCCACCTCCACGTCCACATCCACCCGAGTCTGACCGGTTGGAGTCACCTCCCACGACCTCCATGAGTGTTGTCCATGAACCTAATGCTAGAGCACATCAATTTGATGAAGGAAAATCTTGACACTTTGAGAGAATATCGGACTAGTGCTCTTTTCATCGAGGATACAGCTTTGCTTGTGAAGAATCATGGGAGCTTGCAATCGCAAAAAATACAAAAAAATGAGAAAATTTTAAAAATCCAAAAAGATTTCGGGAGACACTTGGTTGATCAAGATTTTGAGGAGAGAGTCCACTTGCCAGAACCCTTGACCACACACCCATTCACATCCAGTCCTACCTTTGACCCCGAGGATGCCGCTGTACAGACTGCTCTTGGCATGCCTCATGTATATGCTGATTCCGACTTCCTCCCTTGTATGGAGGAGGTCCAAAAATTCAAAAAAATGTTATCTGAACCCGAAGTGGTGGCTGCCATTCATGAGATTATCCGTACCCCACTTCAGCAGGCCATGACCCAAGTATCTGCTCCTATTCCCAAGAAGAGAAAGCGGAGGAGCAGATCTGAGCGTCACATTTTGACCATGGCCACTGCCCTCGCCATCACACACCGTCCCATTCCCAAGAAGAAGAACACAGCTACTCCTTTCATCACTTGCACCATCTCTGACTATACTTGTGATCGCACTCTCCTAGACGGCGGTGCTTCGATTAGCATACTACCCTTCTCGCTGGTACAGCCTCTTCACTTAGGGCCTCTCAAGAAGACCAGGATGATCGTTCAGTTTGCTGATGGATCTATCAAGAGGCCGAAGGGTATCCTTGAAAACGTCGTCATTTCTATTCAGGGCACGAGCCACAATGTTGATTTTGTCGTGTTGCCCATGGAGAACTCCACAGGGGAGCCATCTCCAATTATCCTGGGATGACCATTCCTCGCCTCTGCGAGGGTCGTTATTGACTATGGATCAGGAGAGATTTGCTTCCGTCCTATTGACGAGAGCGAAGTGTTGATCACCACACCCACAGTTGACCAGAGACCTGCACCTGATGCACCTTCACCGATTATAGCTGACTCTGAGTCCTGTGACCTACCTGATGCTACTAGAGATACTTCCTTAGCGATCCCTGATGAGACCCGACGGATCCCCCGAAAGGGGAGGAAGTCGGAAAGCATGGACCTCACTAATCCTCCTCCTGGTGTGTGGCGATGTGTTGATGAGATCCAGAGTATTTATGTGATTGAACCATTTGAGCAGGGGGCAGATACCAAAATAATTGAGAATGTTTATGATGTTGCCCATTACTTTGAGAGACCTCATAAGGAAACAAATGACCCATGTAAGACTAGACAGGACGGACCTGTTTTGACTACTTCCACTGATGAGTTCACTCCTATCCATGTTGGTTCTGATGGGCCAGAGGCCGAAGTTGATTTGATCGCTTTTCTTCAGAAATTTGGGCCTTTTGATGAGAAAGATGATCCGGTTGAGATTATAGAGGACGAACAGAGTTCGTATACTTCCACTGATGATTTCGTTCCTTTTGATTTTGACCTGGACGAGGACTCGCAGGACGACTCCGATTACACTTCTTCCGAGGATGATGAGTTTGTCCCATTTCACTTTGATATCGGCGAGACTTCCAAGGCCGGACCGAGTCGTACTTATTCCACTCACCCGTCTGTGCCTTCACACCATAGGACCACCAAGGGAGAACCTAGCCATACTGCTTCCATCGATCAGTTCGTCCCTTTCCGTTTTGATTCTGCTGAGGGCCTTCACCGTGTCGACCCTGATCGGCCTCCGTCCACTATGGACCCCGATGTCGACATACACCATATCCGATCTATCCCTCAGCCGTCCCGCAAGAAGGTTTGTTTTCCACCTTCTGATGATCGCCCATTTATGTTGTAGATTCTATCCCGTGACTCTCTTTCCATATCCCATTTTTGCTCGTCTACCCATTTCTCGTGTTTGCCTTGCTTAGGGCGTACTTTGTCCTACGTATAGGAGGGTAGATGAGTTGAGTGTTCATTCTTCGTTCCGTGTCATCGCTCCTGTTGTTGCTTATACTTAGGGTGTCTTTTACCCTAAGTATAGGGGGAGCGATGTGTACATTCTCACGATCTCTCCTCCCATTGTCAGATATCTTTTCTTCTTTTCTTCTTTTCCTTTTCTATCTTCTGTATCTATTAGAAAGGTGCCGCCCTTGTAGACAGTTTTCCATACTTAGGACGTACTTTGTCCTAAGTATAGGAGGGTGTGCACCCCGAGTATCTTCTATTCTTTTCGATCCTCTCCATTGTCTCCTCTTCTTGTCTATACTTAGGGATATTTTACCCTATGTATAGGGGGAGACAATTTGAGTACGATATGTTCATTCCCACCCTTGACCCTCCCTGCTTTGTGTACAGTCTGCTATACTTAGGATTATTTGATCCTAAGTATAGGGGGGACAGTCAACTTCTCATTTGTTCATTCCTTCATTTATTCTTTAGACTTGCCTATACTTAGTACGAGTTATGTCTTCTCCTTTCTCTCTGATCTATGAGGACGTAGCTCAAGCTAAGTATAGGGGGGTCGTATATACTACGTATATACTTTAGTCATAACTCGTACTTTCGTATTTTCTTAATAATATGGCTAAAAATTCTTTAAAATTCATTAAAAACCTTAATAAAAAGGTGTTTTGTTCCTCAAATTCTTTTTGTATATACGGATTAATAAATCAGGTGAAAATGTTTTTTGCAAAATGTTTGAAAAATAGTTTGAAAATCTTTGTGAACATCTATTGAAAACTATTTTGAAAATATTTTGTCACATGTTTTCAACCTTTGTAAAAATATTGTGATTGTAAAACTTATTTTCTTTGTGTGAAATAAAATGTTTGAAAAATGATTTGCAAATGGTTTGAAAAATGGTTGCAAAAATATTTGAAAAACCTATATATACTGTTTTGGAAAGCCTTTGCAAAATGATTTTCAAATGTGTGTACATATTTGTAAAATGTTTGTAAAAATTACTTTGGACTATAGTTTTCCAAAAATTGTGTGAAAAAGATTTTGTCAAATAAGTTTGAGGAATACTTACATCACACCAAAATCCACTATATAATATGTACTTATAAAATCGACCACTTACCCTTGTAAATACTTAAAATCCACTTCTTGTAAATATAAGAAGCACTCCCGTGTACATATTTTTAACCTAGTTTTCACCCAAAACTTTTTTTAAAAAAAAATCCCAAAAACATTTGTAAAACTAAAATCCAAAAACATTTGAAAAATCATTTTGAAAAATACAAAAAAAATTGCATATGCATGTGCATCATCATCATCTTTTCAAAAATCCATAAAAAGTTCAAAATCATGAAAAGTGCATCACAAAAATATTTTCTGCATAGCATTGCATGGCATGAGCATTTTTCGGATTGAGTTTGATAGTTGAACAAGTCTAAGTAAAATCCGGAGATTGGAGCTTGATTGGACCTTAAAATATACCTAATAACAGGAACCTTAGAGGAACTGGGTTTGAGGTACTTCAGGTCTAGTTGACTTAATTCTTTGAGGATCACGGGACTTGGTTCAATGGATTCTTGACTGCCTAAGTAGAGTATTTCGGAGCACACGCACGACTCTTGTTGATAATGACCTAACTTGGACACCTGCACCATTCACATAGCTCTCCATGGATGAGGTGGTGAGGAGGCAGCTTCCTTTAGCTTGGGGTAGCATATGAGGGTAGTACTTCTAGGCGGAACCTCTCTTCTTCTTATAGTGAAGGAAGTGCACCTCAACTTGGTCTACTGGTGATGAAGGCTAACGACAGAAGCCGTGGGTTGCAATAAAGCTTCAAAAGAGGGATAGTCTACTGGCTCAAGAGGAAAATTTCTTGTATATATGTTGCACCATGTAGATATGTTGTACAGATGCAATTGAAAAAAAATAGAGAATTTCAAAAAGTGGTGGGTCGGATTGAAAATTTAATAACCCCACCGGAGTGTATATGGTCCAATAAAGCAAAAGCTTATGGTATCCATGTCACATCTCATGAAGCTTGCAGCGGGAGACTTGGCTACACTGGCTGAGCTTCCAAAAGTCTATACTTCTTCCCCCTCTTCTTGAGCCGGTTGCACTTGAACTTAGAAGGGAATACCCCGCTTCTCGAGGAAAGAGTTGCTAGACCGAGGCATTAGAGTTACCAGGTTGGGGGAGGTTCTTTCTTTGTCACTTCTGAGATGGGGAGCTACATATCACTTACACTGTACGAGTCAGACTCATAGTCGTAAGAGTTTGCGTATGAGTTGAAGTAATTCTGACCTGGCTATTGAGGAGACTTGGACAGAGTTTTGGGATTCTCAAGGACTGTTGGATTTCAAACTTGGTTCTCATTAAGGTTCCGACCGCACTAAAATTCCAAAGGTCCGACTTAAGCTCCAAACTTTGATTTTGTGAAGACAAGTTTGATAATTAAACTTCATCCAATTTTCTTCTTTTCTTTTCTTTGTTTTTTCTTTTTCTGCACTTATTGCATAAGTGTTTGCTAGGGACTAGCAAAGGTAAAGTATAGGGGGATGATAAAGCTACGTTTCATCATCTTTATTCTATCATTTCGGCCTTAAAAACCCTAGTAAATGCGTGTAAATAGCATTAATTCATGCATTTTAGCATTCATGCATAGGTGTGTAAATACTGTATAAAATACGGTTTTTAATGCCAAAATTATAGAATAAAGAAAAGAAAAGAAAAAGAATAAAATATTGTAAATATTTTATGACCCGAAACCCCGAGACCTAGGCATCTCGATGAATAGGTCGACAAGGAATAAAGTAGGGGGAGATAAGGCCAAAAACACAGTCCAAATACCTATACATTCTATTCATTTCTTATTCATTTTGGGACCTATTTTTGGTTCCACTTTTTATACATCAAATAAAGAAACTTTGTACATGAAAGTTGTAGATAATTTTATAAAGAAAAATACAAAATTGATTTCACTAAAAAATAATGTACAGATAAAAAGTTATGGTCTGAATAAAATTCCAAAATCCCAACTTCCCAGACCCGTATCTCACAAATGAAAACTCCAAATGCAACATATTCACCTTTAATTGTATATAGAAGAAAATAAGCTATTTAATGGCGGTGGTTTCGCATTTGGCGGAGCTACGGTTTGAAAGTTGAGTTTTGGACCCTCATTGTATACTTGTACATATTAAAATATTCAATTTATTAATTATTTATTATTTTTATAATTTTATATTTTTATAATGTTGTAAATATTACTTATAATAATTATGTGAATTAAAATCAGAATAAAAATGCAAAGAAAATAAAAATAAAAATGAACATATATAGAATACATAGGTACACTACCTATATCTATACCTATACATTATACCTTTATATTTTATTTAATATACAAAACATTTCATAAAAATAAAATAAAAATATATTTGTGTAGATAAAAGTATTTTATAATTTTATAAAATCATAAATAAAAATAATAATATTAAAAATACCTTACTAAAAATAGAATACTTAAATATATAGATATATATACTATAGAGGGCATAAATGCAAACTTGTAAAAATATATTTCATAAAATAATTAAAAATAGGAATAAAATACTATATAAAATAATAAGCATTTTTTATTTTATAACCTAAAATAAATAAAGTCATTTATTATTTTTAAATCATTTTTTAATCTTTTTCCAGGAGTTTTTCCTGGTTGGTCCACGTGGACCAACCAGGGGGCCAGAAGAGTTGACCTCGGGTCAACTCCCTGGCCCTACTCCTGTAGCTGCGACAGAGCGCCCATGCCCCTCTTTCGCCCATTTTTCGAGGGCGCGTCTTCCACCCTTTGAAGACGCTTCCTTCATGAAAGTTGTACCCATACATCTAGGATTCGCGCCGACCACTTGGATTCTCTAAGATCTTCTCCCTTCGCCCGTGACACGCCCTCGAAGTTCGCTCCAGAGCCATGTTTCAAAAACCAACCCAACACCCCCATTTCTAATTGAACCCTCTTTGACCTAGCAAACCCCTTCTCCTTGTGTGCTCTGGACTGGAGATGGTGACAGGATCTCCTCCAGCTACTTAGGAGGGTCGCGCGTGGCCGAGGAGCGGCTCCACCACCTTCGCCGGCCTCCGGCGTTGAGGTCACATCTCGTTGGTTTTTCGACCAACTCGAGGTTGTATTTCGTTCTTTTCTCTGTAGTTTAGCTAGCTAGTAATCTTAGGAGCAATTTCGTGTCTTCATCTTGTTGTTTCACCGAGTGCTTCGCCCCCATTTCGCAACCAATCACGTTGCCGGAGCTCTTGAGCTCCGGCTACGTTCTCCACCCCACGACGCCAATCCTTCGCCAATAAGCACTGGGTCCTGCATTCCCTTTTTGCTGCTGCTTTTTCTTGTCATTTGCAGGTCCCAGGAGAGGCAACCGTGCCTCGTATTTTTGCCCAAGAACAGTCCCAGGTCCGCCGGAGCGTCTTCACGCGGCTGTAGGCCATCCCATGGTCTTCAGCCTCATCTAAGCCACCTGGACGTCGGGGAGGAGCAGCAGGAGTCGAACGAGCCCTTCGGCCATGGGTTTGGTGGACGGAGGCGAGCCCAGCACCTAAACGAAACTCGGCGCCACCGAGTTCTTCTTTCGTTCTTCCAGCCACGTCCTCGACCGTTGGATCAAGAACACTCCTCCCTTGGAGCAGCCACCGTCAGATCCTTCGCTCGTCCACGCCATCCGATCTTGAAGCCCATTTAATCTCGGCCGTGGGATGACGAAGGGGCATCGCGCGTTGTGAGCTCGACATGTATATAAGTGGAGCGCGCGGAGCCGTCGGATCGCCGCCTTTACTTTGGGTATTTTGCCTTCTCACCCAAAGAGTTTTTGTATTTAATATCAGGGACTGAAACATTCATCTGCAGTTGTGATTTTTTTTGTAAAATTTGCAAGTTGCACCCTGAATTTCTATCTAATTACATATATGCCCTTGCTTGTAGTGTACTTTCTTGCCGTTGTCTCTAATTTTTGCATGCATCTATGAAATTCCAAAAATTCTCAAAAACTAGAGTTAAGCTCCTGCTGCATTGTAGATTCACGGCATATTTTTATTTTTCATAATTATTGCATTTCAATATTTATAAAAAATCAAAAATAGTCATTTTCACCACTGTTTGCATTAGAAAATCACTAAAAAATATAAACACACTCCAGAAAAATCCCAAAAAAAATATATTTTGTCTATTTTAGTTTGTTTTAACTTCAGACCAAAAATCATTAAAAAATAAAAAACCAAACTCCCAAAAATTGCAAAACCCCAAAAACCTTTATAAAAATATTAAAAATTCCTCAAAAATCCTAAAAATATAATCTTGGTGTCTAAATTTTCCTTATTTCATTGTCTTTCAGTGAAAATTAATTTGGAGAATTTTTGTTACTGTTTGCTATTTATTTCTCCATTTTAAGTTTCAGCCTTGCATTTTATTCACTGTTTGCTTTATTTTGCTAATTAAAAATACCAAAAACGTTCTAAAAACTACCCAAAAATCACAAAAACAGTAAAAAAGTATAAAAAGACCAAAAAGACTTTGTTTGCTAATTTTTGGATATTTTTATCTATTTTTACAAATATCTGTTTCTCTCTTTTATTACATAGTTCATATATTCCCATATTGAAAAAGAAAATAAAAAATATAAAATCTATAAAAAGAAAATATAAAATCAGAAAATTAAAAATCAAAATACAAAATTAAAAATTAAATAAAAAAATATAAAATTAAAAACCCACAAAAAAATAGCATTAATAGACAATTTGATCACACACACACATTTTTGTGCACTTGTGCCCCGATCTACCTGTCTGCTCCCTGTGTTCGACCTCTACACATACTTGCACCTATACACATCTTGTTGTAGAGTTATAATAAATTTTAACTCCGCATATTTACTTTCATTGCTTGATTTATCTGTTGTGGGTTAATTGTTGTTTGAATAGGGATTTCGTTGGAGGTCAAATCAGCGACTGTTGATTCGCCTTGTGAGTCAATACGAACTCTGCGATTTTCCGGTTCAACAGTACTCCTCTTAGATTCCTCAATATCAAATATGCTTCTTCTTTTTTTGTACATCACTTGTGCTCATATATTTTTATAAAATTCATAGTTATGACTTTTTGCAATATCAATTATGTCCCAACATTTTCTTAATCGAAGAATTTCGTAAGAAATATAAGGTCGTAACTGATATCGCAAAAAAAGGAAACATCACTATAAACCCGTCCTGTCTGAGAGGCAAGAAAATGAAAAGAAAATCTAAGAGCGCAAATACACACTCTCAGTTGTTAACTAAAAAGGAGAACTTGATAGAAAGTTGTAACGTCCCCAAAAATGTTCATCAAAGGATGTTGTTTCCTGGATGACTTGAAGCCTAGGACGAGAGATATCCTCGAAGTTTATCGGGCTTCGTTCCTTCCAAATCAACTACCTAGTAGATGCCTTCTTGGATTTTTCGACCAACGTTAGATGGAATTCGATACACCTTACAAAATATGAAAGAGCTTTTCATGATAATCATCACAAATGGGGTTGTGTCCCATTATTCTTCAGACACAGATAACAATAGTTTGTTGAGTTGATTTTGAACAGGGACAAAGCTAAGATTGTTAGCTGGGGGGCAAATATAATAAAAAGATATTTTTTAAATACATTTTTCTTCGAAAGGGTGGAACATGCTTAGGTGTCCGTCCCACATATATTTTTTAAAAAAGAATGGATTACAAAGAATCTTACAACAGACATGACTCAAGAAGAGACCTAGAACGAAAGATTGCATTCTCACAATGAAATCGCTGGGAAGAAAAAAGCACACCATTTCTACCTAGTCAAATAGCCCAAATTATTCCTAGCCGATGGAGTAAGATTTCTCTAGTGCGATGTCTGCCAAGAAAAATGGACTCCCAGAAGGTATCAAGGTCCTGCAGATGTAACCAACTAGCACCTTCTTCACTCCAAATTTGTTTGGACTTCTCACAAAAAATAATAAATGATCCATCATTTCGACATGAACTTCACAAAGTGGACAACAATTAGAAAAGGAACAACTGCGACATGAAATTTTTTTACTTAAGATACAAAATTTATTTTGACTTCATATCACACCATCATAAAAATTACTAATTATTATTTGTAAGCATATTACAACAATTTTAAAAATATGAAAAGAAATACTTCACTGTTAAAATTATCAACAAAATTGTATTTAAATATGACTTGGAAATCAATAGTTTGTCTTATAGAAATTATAATTGTAAGCAGTGTTCATTTTCTTTGTAATTTAGAATTGATCATGAAAGAAACAATTAACCATGTTAGAATTTTTAATAATAAAAAAATAAAAGAGATCAAACATACATTCATGTTAAGCTATTTAAAGTGCACTCTCCTTAATTTTGAATCATACTCATCTATAAATGATTCCACTGAAATACTTTCTGCAACCTCTTTCTCAATATATATCAATAAATAGTTTATGATAAAATCATCTTCGTATTTAAAAATCCAACAATAATGTATTTAATTTTTTTAGAAACTTCTTTCTTGATGAATCTGTTTTTTAAGGATACGATAATTTAAAAATGAATTAGGATATGGTAACATCTATATATGTATTTTGTATACATCGGTTTCCATTCATATGTTTGATATATGAGTTTACCAATGGAGATCATTTATACAAGTGTCTCTCTCTCTCTCTCTCTATATATATATATATCATTATAACTTTCATCCAATCCATTTTATAATGTAAAATACGTGTATTTAGCTCGACAATATATTTTTTTCTTATAAATAGTTACATATTTTATTTTTACTAGTGATCAGTACTTTCAACTAGTATATTTTTTTATAAAGAAAACAAAACACTCCATTATAATGCATGTACTTAATTTGAACGAACCAACTAGGATAATTTGACTATTATAAATGGAGTTTAACAATTATAAATGGGGTGTCAAAGTTCATAAGTAATATTTTTTATAAGCTTTTTGGCAATATGGTTGTTACTAGATAAAAATTATGAAAAAATCTTGTTTTTATACTCACAAATTATTAGCATCATTATAACAATAGATTAACGACTAAAAGTACCATTACATTCTATCACTTCTTCTACTGTATAGCAAAAACTCCAACATCTGCTCTAAAATCCATAACAATCACAAGATATAAATAAAATTATTGAGAATTTGACGGTGTGGAAATTAAATAGGCACATCCATAAGAGGTGATATAATTACTATCATAACATACAACAAGCTAATGTGATCAAGTTTTTTATATACATGTATTAATAATTTGATTGGTATCTATCATTAGATCAATTGAAAAAGAACAATAAATTCAAAAATGTATTCGATGATGTTGATACATGCACTTCTTGCGAGTAACGAAGGAAGGTTGAATTAAATCAATAGAAGCGAAGGTCGGGATAGTGCCCAAATGCCTACGTTGAAGTTATGACATAGTGAATTGGCGGAATTTGATTCGTTTGCATTGTCCAGTTGAGAAATTGAAAATAGAAAGAGAGAATAATAGGCCGGTTGCATGCACTATGTATTCGCATTATGGAAATGAACATTAGGGGTAATCACATCCATTAGGGAAATAGTTAACACTATTTTTTTCAATTTTTAGAATTTAAATGGTGTTCCTATAATCAGGAAGGGTGTGGCTCGAATAGAGTTAATATTATTTTCCCTAATTTTAGGGATAGAAGGCGCATGAAGAGAGAGGGAGGAGTGTGATCTCAGTTTCCTTGAAAAATACAGGGAAGATGCTTGGGAGATTTTTTACACTAAAATTAGGGAGACACTGGAGGAAGGGGGGCAATGCATGGGCTTCTAAATTTAGCAAAAAGGAGGAGGCATGGAGGAATAGAATGCCTGGTCCCCTCCCACCCCCTCCCTCTGCCCCTAATTTTGAAGAACTCATATTTTGTTTTTTTGACCAACATAGAAATGAAGGACAACATTGAGTGCAAATACTTGAACCAAAATTCCTTCCTAAAGTTTTCCAAACCATCCAATGGCAAAGTACTTATAAAATTTTCTTATTTTTGTTTTCTTCTCCATGTTAACCCAGAGAGCATGACTAGATCCACCAATTCATCAAAGAAAAAATGGTCTAGAATTGTTCATGTAAGTTGGCCACCTTTGCTCGCTCCATATTGGATACTCGATTTTGCATGGCATTTATACACTTATATTGTGGCAATAGTGTGCAAAGGATTCTATATTGTACATCAGAGTGTTGTACCTACGAGCAGCCATGCAATTGTGGTTGGCCTCCTCGAGCATGATACTCAATATTGATGGAATAGTTCTCTATTGGTACAACACCTATGATGAACAACATCTGATCTACACCCCTAATAGTGATCTTCAGCCTCGATCCACGATTGCAAGTTTGTTATATGATTGGTCTAAAGGGTCGAGAACCTCTCCTTTAATGAGTCATTCTTATTTAGCATGTCCTCTATGCATACAAATAGATAGATACTGAAGGATATGGGAAGATCCTTAAGTGCATCACATAAGCGTGAGAATCATGTCGTATGCGATCGAGAGCGACTAGTCGTACTAGTGACTCGATGCAGCAGAATTTAAAATGTTAAAACGATGAAACTATATGATCTGAGAAGAGTTCTCAGATCGTTTCATCTAAACCACAAATGATTATTAATTTTACTTCTTGAAGCATGGGTGTGATCGAGTCTCTAAATGAAGAGACCTCCTATCTCAAGTCCGATCAAATGGAGGAGACACTTGAGAGCGCATTGATGAACAACATGCTCCACACAATCCATGTTGATGATCTAAGCGACGAATCTCCCGCTCTTATCACACGAGACTCAACGTATTCTTCATGAACAAGAAACATCAAAGGAGATGAAGATCCACTCTGGAAACATAACAACGATGTTACGACGATGTTGACTCTCTCTAGGGTTCCATGCTGTACGACCACAAATGAGAGAGAGAGAGAGAGACTTGGCGTGTAAAGAATGAGTGAAAGAGCATGGAGAGAGTTTACTTCCTCTTGAAATTATGTGTGCATTCTAAAAAGCAAGGTCTACAATTCCTTTATACTAGTTGGATGTGTATGGATCTCAATCGATGCGCCCTCTTAATCCAAGGGTTTAGATTAAGAGGCTACTAATCAGTGACCATGATTTTTTGCTACAAATTTGCAAGAACAAATTTAGTTAAAAGAAATTAATTATATCCCACTACCAAGATATAAATTAATCTATTTTAATTTCAATTATAATAATCTATAATAAGGGAGGTAACCACCACCCTAAAAAAAGGATGGTCGTCCCCCCGGACTTGGTGAAGGTGGACTTAATATATATTTATTATATAGGATAAAATGCAACAACTATTATTGCATTTATCTTCACAAAAATAATTCCAATTAAATTTGTGAAAACATCAATCATGCCATTAACAAATATGAATCACATTCATATATCCGATATAATATGAAAAGTAGATTTACAATTAATTGTTTATTGTGAATCCAATTCACAACAACATATAATTTATGATTCTATTTACAATTAAATCTCCCCATCATATTATAAATCATATATAACATCCATGACTATTTTGGATAGTGATATCCACATTAATCATATCCTTGATAATTAAATCATATTTAATAATCTTGGATGTCTATTCTCATGTGCCCAAATAACATGAATCATATTCACATTATTCGCATCTTTGATAATTAAATCACATTTAATGTATTTTTGATAATTAAATCATATTTAATTATCTCAGATAACTCCATTAATAATATGAATTAAATTCATATTATTCGTGATAATTAAGTCACATTTAATTATCAATATCGCAATGCTTGGATACATATCAACAATGAAATTATCCACGAATTCTTTCAAGGATAATGTGCTTTCTCCATGGATACTTGAAGATAAGGACATGGCAATTGTATTATTCCATATATTGTGACTTGGATATTTAGTCACATCTCAAATCTAGATCTTGTAGACCTCTCACAGATGCTTGATTAAATCAAGACCGTAAATATAATCTTCTCATTGCATCTGAATCACATTCATATCAATGTCCAACATTAGGACCGAGATTAGATCACTTCTCTACAAAGAGGAGTGATGAATCCCCATTCATCACTCTTTATTCCTTTATTTCATCACTCTTTATTCCTTTATTTTAGCTAGAAACCTTAGCCAAATGCCATGTAAATATGTGTAAATATCATAAATTGCCAAGACACATGCATCATGTAAATATGCATAATTAGCATGTTTTTGTGTCAAAATAAAGGAATAAAGAAACATAAGAAAAAGAGGGAAATATTTAGAATAAATATTGAGTGACCTAATCCTAAGGGAGGGCTTAGCATGGGCCTGACCGCAAAAGAACCCAAGTAGAGAGAGATAAGGTCAAACAATACTTGTGCATAACACCATGTATATAAATAAAATTATTTTCCTCAAAATAAAAATTAAAAAGTATTTCTCATATTTTATACATATTTTTAAAAATAAAACTAAAATAAAAATGGGAAAATAAAAGAAAAATAAATAAAATCCTCTCTGATCAGTAAAAATGGGAAAGTGGCATGTGCTCCTCACAAGCAAAATGGACCGGGTAGATTAATTATTTACAAGAAGAAAATAAATAGGTATTTATATTTAAAAAATACCTTTTTATTTTTCAAAAATACCTTTTTATTACAAAAATAAATAATTAAAAATAAAAATTAAAAATACATATGTGTATATATCTACATATATTAATAATATAATGTAAATACATAATTTATATTTCAAAAAAATAAATAAATATCACTAAAAATTACTTTGAAAATAAATAAACATTTTTTATTTTGAAATTTTTTCGAAACAAAATCATTTCCTATTTTAAAATGAATTTATAATTATTTAATAAATGGAATTTCCTGATTGGTCCACGGGGGAACGTTGACCCCCTGTCAACTGCCCCCCAGGACCACTTCGCGCGGACCATGCACCGACCCGCTTTTCTCCCATTTTCTTAGCTTGATCCGCTCACCCTCAACCTAAAACCCCGGGCCCCGATTACCATGCTCACATCCATGATCCACGCCCACCTTCTTGCCTAGGGATCCGAGCTCCGACACACTCGCCCGACCCCCATCTTTCCGGACCCCTAGCAGTATAAGGCATCACCTTCGCCGCACATTCCACGCTAACTTTGGCCTCTCCCCTCGTCGCTAGTGAGATCCTCTCTTTCGCCTGAGTGACAGCTGTGTGAGAGAGGGTCGCAGCGAGGCACGGGCAGCCGAGAACCACTGATCTGGCGAGCTTTATCGCCATGCGCCACCGCAAGGTGCGCCCGAGCCTCTGGCCCCGTCGAACCATCGAGGCGACGACCCCGGAGGTCCCTGACCTCCTTCCCAGACGATTCCAGCCACCGTTTAGGTCAGATACTATCTAGGTTAGCGTAATTTCAGATTTCGCCCAATTTGCGCCGCCGGCCTTCGCCGGCTAATCCCCATCGCTTCGATCATCCATCAGCCATTCTGACCACTCTACCACTTTCACCAGATCCCGCTCCACCTTCTTCACCCTTCCATTCACTCTGACTCACCCCGGAGCCGGTAACTCGCCTTCCTCCGCCGTCGCCTCGCCGGAGGGCGCCGCCCCGCCTCTTACACACACCTAATCCGACTATAACCGGGTCGAGGCAACTTGCCCTCAACCCAGGATTTGTTTTGTGCCGTTTTGTAGGTCAAAGGTCCTCACCTAGAGGTCCATCAGTCCAGGCACAATAGCTCCAGCTCTCCTTCGTCGCCGGGCCACTCCGGTGGTTCCCAGCCTCATTGGAGGTACCCATCAGCTGCGGAAGAGTCCGAGCATCCTTCTACACATCTCAGCAGCCTAGGAGGAGGTCCAGCACGCACGGATTGAGCTGGCGAACTTTGTCAAAGTCGAATTCTTCGAGGATCTCCAGTCACCGTCTGATCAGCCATTCGCACCAATTTTGATCTGGATCGTTCATCCTCAAGAGACATCCACCGTCCGATCCATCAGGTCTTTGATCCGAACCCTTCATCGATGAAGGGGTATCCACGCATCTCAGCCATCGGATCTACACGTGGCACCCCCTCATCCGTCAGATCTTAATAAAGGGGTAATTTCCCTTAGGCCCTTGTCCTTTTATTATTTCCATTCAGTCTTGTAAATATTTATCACCATTGTTTTTATTTTGGAACAATTGCACTTAGGACCCTAGGTTTATTTTATTTACAATTTAGTCCTTGTTTATGTGAGCCACGTGGATCGACACGTGAGGACTTGGGATATTTGCATGTTTTGTCTTGTACTTCCTACGTGTTATTGATTGCATATTTTTAAATAGGAATTACACTTATGCCCCTCTGTGTCTGAATCACGTGTTGCGCACGTCTATTTTTGGGTTTTTTGCAAGTTTGGTCCTTGAGCTTTTTATATGTGCTACTGCTGGGCCCCTGGAAATATGTTTCTTTGCACTTAGGTCCTTATTTGCTGTGTGCATTGTTTTTATTAAATAAAATATCAATTGAACTCCAAATTAGGTGAAATTTGGAAACGTGGCTCCTGCCACTATATAAAAATTTTTCTAAATTTTTGGGACATTTTTTAGGCTTTTTACTGTTTTTAAAAATTTAAAAATACGCATTTTTGTTACTATTTGAAAAAGAAAATCAAATCAAAATATAAAAAATTGTTTAAAAATTCTAACAAAATTAGTGATTGTTTCTTTTACTGTGTTAAAGCTTTTGTCCAATTTTTATCTTATTTGGATTTATAAAACCCATAAAAATTGAAAAACCCTAAAAATCTTATAAAAATCATTAAAAATTATATAAAATTCAAAAAAATACAAACTCTTTTTTTGTAGTTCAGTTTTTATACATATTTTCATAAAAATTATCTCCAGATTTTTATAGATCAATTATATATTTTTAATTGATCTTACAAGTCTGGCTGTACATTGAGCACTATTTTCCCCCTTTCTCAATTTTTAGAAAACCAAATAAAAATTAAAAAATTTTGAAAAATTTACCAAAAACACTTAAAAATATAAAAAACACAAAAATAATTTTATTTGAATTTTTGGAATAATTCTGGGTATTTAAATAAATTGTAGTTCTTGCTTATTTATACATTTTCTTACAAAATTAAAAAAACAAAAAAAGTTAAAAAAATAAAATCCACCAAAAATATTTTCTTCTTTATTTTTGATTTTGAATACTTCGTAGACCGTCTCGGCCACCCGTGCTCCTTGAGTCCGACCTTGGTCGCTATACCAGGTTGATAAAAATAGCAAGGACCGCTATATGATTTTCCTTGTTTTATCTCCTTATTTGGTGGTTCTAGATTTTCTTGATTGACTGGATTTCGAGTGATTGAGGTCGCAACGACCTGAGCTATTTATCTCCCTTAGTCGCTCGTGTTTTTTTTCGGGTCACCAAGGAGTCACTAAAATCCAGACCCGTTTCATCATTCTCTAAGAATGGAAGTATCATGGTTATATAATAGTTTATGATCACATCACCCTCAGACATTCCTATTAAGATCTAGAATAAACTCGAAGTATTAGATCAATTTTACACTCTCTTCTTCTGGGTTTTATCATTAAGTTTCTCATTTGATCATTGGGAGTCGGTGTCGATCATATACTTTCCAAAAGCATATATCATACCTAGATGTTGATCATATGCTTTACAAAAGCATACATTAAACCTACAAATTCAGTCAAGCTTTCAAAGTGAGATGACCATGCATGGAATTTGATCCTTCCCAATATCTCATGAGTGAGCTCATGTCTTCCGGTTCAGTAATGAAGATGTATGTTCCCTTTGAGAGATCGCATTACTCATATACCCTTTTATGTACACCAACACGTCAGCGTATAGACCTTGGTTAAACCATCAATCTATTTGATCTGCCAAATGTACATACTTAGACATATAGTAACACATCTTTCTCCAGTCAGAGGATGCATGCCTATATCGTGACATCATATGACATATGTCTTTGGTTATCTCGATCTCATTTAGTCAACTATTTGACCTAACCTATCTAACACCTCTGAATCTTTATTCATACGCAGAGGACCTGCATCAAGAGGTCGGTTAGATATCAACCTTGAGAAAAAGTATTGCCATCTCCTTTCAAGCTGGAGATCATCTCTTAATAATCATTTGATGGTGCTTGATGGGTCCTCAATCCAACTCTTTAGATATTCATCCAAGTACCAATCTCTATGATTCCACGATTGAATCAACAACTATATGATCATTAAGATATCCATGATACATAACCCTAATTGTATTAAGGGATCTATTATGAAAATTTATTATTCTTCATTTCAGATCAAGGAATAATATTTATTGCATAATGGCTCGATGGGCTCGCATGTCCAACAATCTCCCACTAACCGAAAGAACAATTAATGAACTAATCTTTAAACCCACACTCATTTGACAATCATAGGCTATCTAAAAAAATAGCTAGGTAAGTTGATCGATCACTCTGTTCCCAAGAGACTACACCAAGTCCTTTTATGACACTTGCATATCTCCTACTAATTATACTCGCATCCAATGCGAATGTTGCATCTTATGCAATCAATACTCAATATTGTCATTTATAGTGTCCTTGACACTACTGCTCAATAATCATTATAACCAGCACGCATTTTCCATTATCCTTATCAGAATACCATATTCCTGGAGATCTTTATTTCCTAAGGTATCTTCAGTTAAGACCTTTTAGATCACTATCTATAAAGTCTTAAGTTCTTGAAGATAAGACTTTGAGATCCTAATATATTTTACATTCCTATGTCTACGCATATACATATCATTCTCATATTGATATTTTAAGATAATTATAGCACATCAAAAAAGTAATTATGATAGCAGTATGCTGCACATAAACAATGTTATTAATATCCTTCTATCTTTCTCTTGAAAACTAATCACATAAACATTATCATTACATACGCTTATTTTATAAAGGAGTTTTTATCACTTGTACTCATTTTAGTTTCTACAGTATCAAGTATTCCCTGTACCCCTAATTCCTTACGAATTTACGGGTACACCCTTCTGTTAAAGTAAAACAAGGGTATAATCAATATTACATAAAACTAGACATGTAAATCTGGTAAGAAGTCATAAAATACAAAATGATATTACAAAACAAGAAATAGGATATTGCAAAACTTCAGAAGGGCGCAAGTTGTAAAAACCCTTTATAAATTAGCCAAATTAGAAACCCACAGATTTTATCTATGAATAGTAGCTAAAAATGGCACTGCAATTCAGATTATCTTGGACCGGTTCAAAGAGGATGACTCTCTCCTTCCTTCTTCCACATTCCAACACGTAAACGTGCACGTACCTAACACCTGTCCGAACGCTCATCACCATCCCAAGATAGCTCATCATATAGTTACCATGCAGAGAAGCACTCCATCTATTCCCAGACGAGAGAGAGAGGAGAAGTGAGATGTTGAGCGGTAGTGAGCAACAACGTAGGGAGCCCTCGGGAGATCGGAGCAAGAAGGCAGTGGAGGAGCTGCCGCTGGAGAGTAGTCCTTACGTCAGGTACGACGACCTCGAGGACTACAAGCGCCAGGCCTACGGCACCGAGGGTCATCGCGAGGTCGTCGACAGGCAGCCTGGAGGCGGTGGCGGCGGAGGGGGAACCGAGGGGCCTACCCTCTCCGGCAGCGGGCTGTCGGAGGGCCAGGTGCGCACGGCCGAGGCCCTCGAGGGGAACATCATCAAGTGATTAGATCTCAATCAAAGCAGTGCCCTTTCGCTTCCGGCTTTCGAGCAGATGTTGTGTCTTTGAATACATGCAAGTTATGTACGGATTTTCCGTTCCATTTCAATGTCTATAGATATCGTCCATCTTCTTCTGAAGAGTGATCATATATGTAATAATGAATAGTTCTTGTTTCAGTGAATTGTAAGTGAAGAGAAAGTTATGGTTTCCATGTGCCTCTGAATTGGAAATAATCTCTTTTTATTTATTTCTCCTAAAATCCAACAAAAACGAGCACTACAAAAATTAATGGCACTTGATGTACTTCTAATATTTATGGGAATCGAACTCTGCAGACATCTAAAGTAAATATGACAATATAATAGAACAAGTTTGTGTTGTATCCTAGTATAGGTTTTCTTATACACGTTAACCTATGAACAAAGTTATCACTAAATAAATTAATATATAAAAGTTGTCTATTGAAATCGTAAATTGTTCCACCCTGATTGTACCTAATTTTTATCTTCTGATTTGAACGCAAGTCTCCAATATATTCTACCGCACTGTGGAGCTTCGGAAGATTTAACAAATTTTGCTGCCGTTTGATATCTAGATTGTCGAGTTTAATTATTTAGATAAGAAGTTACAAACAGTGATGACAGTAAGGGCCTGTTTGGTTGCAGGGTTGGGCAGGGTTGGGTTGGGCAGGGGTACCCCTGTGAATAGTAAACTGTGAGGAGGATTGGGCTGTTTGGTTGGAGGGTTGGGAAGGGTTGGACCAACCCAACCCTTCCCAACCCTGCAACCAAACAGGCCCTAAAGGGTTATGTTTTCGTAGATATGTGTATTAACATTTTTTATTATGCACTGCCAGTGTCACCTGATTTTTTTCGTCTTTTAAAAATCCATATTTTTTATTTTTTCGGCCACATCGAGATTACGTACATCTCAATTTTACTTTGAAAAGTGGATTTGGGGATTTGGAGACCATTAGTTTAAAGATGGGATACGTTAAAATAGAGACATGGGTGCCTAAATTTCGTGTTTATAAAACCACCTTTGTATTTGCAAACACCATGGTAATTTCTCCATTACGAAGAATCCCCATAATGGCACACCAAGGTAAGGGTACTAGGGTTTTAAATTCAAATCGAATTTTAAACAAATTCATCGACTTCAATTCAAATTCAGTTTATTTTATTTTGAAGTCATTCAAATTCAGTTTATTTTATTTCGAATTAGAAATGTTTATTGATACTTTAAAGCTTATATAAATAACATTATAGGAAGAGAATTATAATTTCAAAGATTATACTGTGGAATTCTAATTTTGAATATAGATTTGGAGGCTTGATAAATATCTAATTTTTACAATTATTGAATGTTTTTTGCAATTTAAAAATGATCTTTTTTCATATGGTGAAAGCAATATATGAGTACGATATAATTACTTGAGGCCTATTAAAGGCATAGTGTTTTAGTGACATAAATGTTTAATGCATTATTATTACAATTGTATGTTAAAATGAGACAATATCAAGCTAATAAAGGAAACTAATACAAATTAATGATATTATTTGGACTAACTTGAATAGAAAAAAATAACTTAGCAAGAAAAAAACATGTCAACCTTGCTAATCATCATTAAGATCTTCGATATCTGAAAACTAAAAATCATGAAACACGTGAATTTTGATATGCATTGAAACAACTTACATGCAATATGATGAGAGGATATACATTACTCATGTGATAATAAATCTCATCTTGATAATGATAGGCATCATCATGGATTGTCATAACTAGAAAATCAAAATGATAAAGCAACTCGCTCTACCCATATTTGTTGGATTTCTGATCAATAATGAAAAGGAGTTGGGAAAAGTTAGGGTAAGGAATAGGGGAACTTAGAAATAAATGTGGGATGTGGAATTAGGTAATAATCTTAAATATTTCTTCTTACCTACTATATTTTTGAGTAATATCTTCTTCTATATTTTCTCTATTAAATATATAATCTTCAACTGAAAGGATTTTACATACTTACACAATAAAATGAGAATGGCTAGAATAATTTGCGATCCACTTAATGTCTTGAAATTCCTTAATAACATGTTAGGTTTGACGATTATTGATGAATATATGATTCTCATTCTTTATTCTTTTATTTTATCCTTATCTTTTAGCAAAAACACCTGTGAATACGTCTAAATCCAATAAATTATCATTGTACATACTATTGTTAACATTGTAGAATTAACACCTTTTCCAAAAATAAAAGAACAAAGATGAAAAGAAAAAGGAAAAAATGATGTAATTATGTAATAAGTACAGATTGACCCAAATCCCGAGTGAAGATCAACCATTGACCTGATCGACAAGGAATAAAGTAGAGGGAGATAGGGTCCTTGTATATTCATTACCATGTACTCTATGTATATAACATTCCTATAATTTATTCATCCATAAAAGACCTCAAATGAATTATCTTTCTTAATATAATTTGTAAATAAAAATATTTTCTAAATAATAAAAATACTTATAAAATAAATTATTGTACATAATACAAATAATACCACTCATTAAAAGCCACATAAGAACTTGAAAGATCATTTCTGGCTCCATATGAACTCAAATTCTTCCAAAATCACCTTTATTGCACTCTAAATAAAATTACCTTTCAAATAAGGGCGATTTTATAAATTTTAGAGTTATGGTGTAAAAATTGGCTTTTTGGGTGCATTGTATAGTTGCAGAGTACCTATGCTTGTAAATATGTATATTTGATTACTTAAATTCGTAATTTATGCATATTGTATTTTGAACACTTGTGCAACTCATGAAAATAAACTAAAAATGAAACAAAAATAAAAAAACACAAAATAAAATAAAAATAAAAATACAAGTTCATTGAACAAAAGCAACACTTGTGTATATTGCATATAGTACCTATTTATTGAATACTTTTACTTAATTTGTACAAATCATATTAAAATCATTCAATGCTCCTCAAATTATTTTATAAATAAAAAAATTATAAAATTAGGGATTTTTGTGTGAAACTAATACAATAAATAAACAATATATATACTATACCTATACATATTAAATACACTCTATTGTATATATGATTTCATAAAAATAATTAAAATCATAAAAAAGTTTTTAAAAAATAACAAACATTTCTTATTTTATTCATTTTTTTATTTTGAACCCATTTGCTATTTTTACTGAATTTGTAAAGCTTTGAATTCTGATTGGTCAACCTGGGTATGTGGACCCGGGTCAACCCCTCCTCCAAGTCGCATCCCAATCCGATTTTGCTTGCCGGAGCCTGATGAATCCACATTTCATCATCTTTATTCTATCATTTTGGCACCAAAAACCCTAGCAAATGCCTGTAAATAGCACTAAATAGAGCATCTTAGCATTCATGCATGTGCATCCAAACAGTGTGTAAAATACTGTAATTAAGGCCAAAATTATAGAATAAATAAAGAAAAGAAAAATAATAAAATATTGTAAATATTTTATGACCCAATACCCCAAGACCTAGGCATCTTGATGAATAGGTCGACCAGGAATAAAGTAGGGGGAGATAAGGGTCAAATACCTATGTTATTTTCTTCATTCTTTATTCTTTTTGGGACCTATTTTTGGTTCCACTTTTTGTACCTCAAATAAAGAAACTTTATACATGAAAGTTGTAGATAATTAAATAAAGAAAAATACAAAATTGATTTCACAGAAAAATAATGTACAGATAAAAAGTTATGGTCTGAATAAAAATCCAGAGTGCCAACTTCCCAGACCCGTATCTCATAAATGAAAACTCCAAATGCCGCATACTCACCTTTAATTGTATATAGAAGAAAATAAGCTATTTATTGGCGGTGGTTTCGCATTTGGCGGAGCTACGGTTTGAAAGTTGACTTTTGGACTCTCATTGTATACTTGTACCGAATAAAATATTCAATTTATTAATTATTTATTATTTTTATAATTTTATATTTTTATAATGTTGTAAATATTACTTATAATAATTATGTACATTGAAATAAGAATAAAAACCTAAATAAAAACAAAAAAATAAAATACTTAAAAAATAAAATACATAGATACATTACGTATACACATACCTATACATTATACCTTTATATTTTATTAAATATACAAAACATATCAGAAAAATAAAATAAAAATATATTTATGTACATAAAAGTACTTTATGTCTTTATAAAATAATGAGCAAAAATAATAACATTAAGATACACAAATAAAAATGAAATACTCAAATACATAGATATAGATACCTATAGGGGTATAAATGCAAACTTGTAAAAATATAACTCATAAAAATAAATAAAAATCATAATAAAATAATTTATAAATTTTTAAACATTTTTTATTTTATAACCAAGATTTAATTAATTCATTTTCTATTTTAAAAGGAATTAATAAAACA